>JBAPLH010000200.1:0-134048 GCA_037897445.1 Ceriops zippeliana | reverse complement strand
GGATTTAGAGTTTTTAATGGTGTTTATACTTGTTTGATTCAATCATATACTAGATTGTTTAGCCACATGGTTAATTTCATCAATGTGTCAAAAAGTGTGTTTGGAGTCAAAAGAGGAGCCTTGCTAATAAGAAATGATGGGGGCACTCTCTAATTTTGAATCCACAATTAATATCAATAAGAAATGAAATTCAAGATCAAGCACTCCATTGTTTGATAAATTGAATGAATTCCTGTTATAAATAGTCCATGGCATTTTTTCATAATGAATATCGTCATTAAGGAAGAAGCAAAATGTAATTAAAAGTTATTGCATGAAAAATTGTCTTGGTAACAATATGAGGAGCATAATTCACATGAGTAGAATGTCTTATTATTTCAAATTAATCCAGTTCACATTTGTACGGAATGCATACCATGATGAATGACTCCTTTGACTGATGGATTTAATGGATTTAGAGTTTTAATGGTGTTTATACTTGTTTGATTCAATCAATACTAGATTGTTTAGCCACGACGTGTTAATTTTTATGATCACATGTGTCCAAAAAGTGTGTTTGAAGGTCAAAGAGGAGCCTGCTAATGAGATAATGATGGAGGCTGTCTCTCACCTAAGATATTGATAATTCATCAATGTAGTTCACAATTGTATGGGATGGAAACAAACCTTGATGATAATAAATACCTCCTTTGATTATGCGGGATTATTCTTAAATGGATATTATTGTTTTAATTACACTGGTTCATAATTGCTTTATGATTCATATCAAAATATTAATTCAGGTTGTTATAAGTACATATGTTCGAGAATGTCGTGTTCAATGTGTATAGGACAGTGTTGTTTGGAGTCAAAAAAAAAGAAACAAGCATCAATCTGCTAACTACGGAGATAATGATTGGGACGCACCACTTCCCACTTTCCCTATAATTTTTTTTTCTTTAACTTAAACACATTAATAAGAAAATGAAATTCAAGATGAAGCACTCCATTGTTTGTTAAATTGAAAGAATTCCATGTGATAGATGGTCCATGGGCATTTTTTTTTTCATAATGAGTATAGTCATTAAGGAAGAAGCAAAAATGTAATTTGAAAGTTTATTGCATGAAAAATAAGCATCTTTGGTAAACAATAAGAGGAGCTTAATTCACATGAGGTGAATTGAATGTCTTATTATTTTTAGAATTAAACCCAGTTCAAACATTTGTACGGAATGCAAACCATTGATGAATGATTCCTTTGACTGACGGATTTAAATGGATTGAGAGTTTCATAAATGGTGTTTATACTTGTTTGATTCAATCAATATACTAGGTTGTTTAGCCACATGTGTTAATTTCCATGATCAATGTATCAAAAAGTGTGTTTGGAGTCAAAAGAGGAGCATTGCTAAAGGAGAAATGGTGGGAGGGCACTTCACTCTCTAATTTTGAATTCAACAATTAATATCAATAAGAAATGAAATTCAAGATCAAGCACATCCATTGTTTGTTAAATTGAATGAATTCCTGTTGATAAGATGGTCCATGGGCATTTTTTTTCATAATGAGAATATAGTCAATTAAGGAAGAAAAAAGCAAAATTGTAATTTGAAAGTTATTGCATGAAAAAATAGTCTTGGTAACAATAAGAGGAGCATAAATTCACATGAGTTGAATAGAATGTCATATTATTTTTTTCAGAATTAAAACCCCAGTTCTTTATTTGTACGGAATGTAAATCAAACCATGATGAATGACTCCTTTTGACTGACGGATTTAAATGGATTTAGAGTTTTTAATGGTGTTTATTACTTGTTTGATTCAATCAATATACTAGGGTTTGTTTAGCCACACATGTGTTAATTTCATGATCAATGTAATCAAAAAAAGTGTGTTTGGAGTCAAAAGAGGAGCAATGCTAATGAGAAATTGAGTGGGAGGCACTCTCTAATTTTTGAATTCCACAATTAATATCAATAAGAAAATGAAATTCAAGATCAAGCACTCCATTGTTTTTTAAATTGAATGAATTCATGTGATAAGATGGTCCATGGGGCATTTTTTTCATAATGAATATAGTCATTAAGGAAGAAGCAAAATGTAATTTGAAAAGTTATTGCATGAAAAATTAGTCTTTGTAACAATAAGAGGAGCATAATTCACATGATGGTGAATTAGAATGTCTTATTATTTCAGAAAGATTAAACCAGTTCACATTTTGTACGGAAATGCAAAAACCATGATGAATGACTCCTTTGAATGATGGATTTAAATGGATTTAATAGTTTTAATGGTGTTTTACACTTGTTTGATTCAATCAATATACTAGGTTGTTTAGCCACATGTGTTAATTTTCATTATCAATGTGTCAAAAAGTGTGTTTGGAGGTCAAAAAGAGGAGCATTGCTAAAGAGAAATGGTGGAGGTCACTCTCTAATTTTGAATTCAACAATTAATATCAATAAGAAATGAAAATTCAAGATCAAAGCACTCCATTGTTTTGTTAAAATTGAATGAATTCCATGTGATAGATAGTCCATTGGGCATTTTTCTTTCATAATGAATATATAGTCATTAAGGAAGAAGCAAAATGTATAATTTGAAAGTTATTGCATGAAAAAATAGTCTTGGTAACAATAAGAGGAGCATAATTCACATGAGGTGAATAGAATGTCTTATTATTTTAGAATTAAACCAGTTTCCACATTTGTACGGAATGCAAACCATGATGAATGATGATCCTTTGACTGATGGATTTAAATGGATTTAGAGTTTTTAATGGTGTTTATACTTGTTTGATTCAATCAATATAAGGAAGGTTGTTTAGCCACACGTGTGTTAATTTCATGATCAATGTATCAAAAAGTGTGTTTGGAGTCAAAAGAGGAGCATTGCTAATGAGAAATGATGGGAGGCACTCTCTAATATTTGAATTCCCGACAATTAATATCAATAAAAGAAATGAAATTCAAGATCAAGCACTCCATTGTTTTTTAAATTGAATGAATTCATGTGATAGATAGTCTTGGGCATTTTTTTTCATAATGAGTATAGTCATTAAGGAAGAAGCAAAAATGTAATTTGAAAAGTTATTGCATGCAAAAATTGTCTTGGTAACAATAAGAGGAGCATAATTCACATGAGGTGAATAGAATGAATGTCTTATTATTTCAGAAATTAAACCAGTTCACATTTGTACGGAATGCAAACCCATGATGAATGACTCCTTTGACTGATGGATTTAATTGGATTTAGAGTTTTAATGGTGTTTTATACTTGTTTGATTCAATCAATATACTAGGTTTGTTTAGCCACATGTGTTAATTTTCATGATCAATGTGTCAAAAAAGTGTGTTTGGAGTCAAAAGAGGAGCATTGCTAAAGAGAAATGGTGGGAGGCACTCTCTAATTTTTGAATTCAACAATTAATATCAATAAGAAATGAAATTCAAAGATCAAGCACTCCATTGTTTTGTTAAAATTGAATGAATTCATGTGATAGATGGTCCATGGGCATTTTTTTTCATAATGAATATAGTCATTAAGGAAGAAGAAGCAAAATGTAATTTTGAAAGTTATTGCATGAAAAATAGTGTCTTGGTAAACAATAAGAGGAGCATAATTCACATGAGGTGAATAGAATGTCTTATTATTTTAGAATTAAACCAGTTCAACATTTGTACGGAATGCAAACCATGATGAATGAACTCCCTTTGACTGATGGATTTAAATGGATTTAGAGTTTTAATGGGTGTTTATACTTGTTTGATTCAATCAATATACTAGATTTGTTTAGCCACACGTGTTAATTTTCATGATCAATGTATCAAAAAGTGTGTTTTGAGTCAAAAGAGGAGCATTGCTAATGAAGAAATGGTGGGAGGCACTCACTTATTTTGAATTCAACAATTAATATCAATAAGAAATGAAATTCAAGATCAAGCACTCCATTGTTTGTTAAATTGAATGAATTCATGTGATAGATAGGTCCATGGGCATTTTTTTTTCATAATGAATATTTTCATTAAGGAAGAAGCAAAATGTAAATTTGAAAGTTATTGCATGAAAAATAGTCTTGGTAACAATAAGAGGAGCTTAATTTCACATGAGGTGAATAGAATGTCTTATTATTTCATAATTTAAACCAGTTCACATTTTGTACGGAATGCAAACCATGATGAATGACTCCTTTGACTGACGGATTTATAAATGGATTTAAAGAGTTTTAATGGTGTTTTATACTTGTTTGATTCAATCAATAATGGTAGGTTGTTTAAAGCCACATGTGTTAATTTCATGATCAATGTATCAAAAAGTGTGTTTGGAGTCAAAAGAGGAGCATTGCTAAAAGAGAAATGGTGGAGGGCACTCTCTTATTTTGAATTCAACAATTAATATCAATAAGAAAATGAAATTTCAAGATCAAGCACTCCATTGTTTGTTAAATTGAAATGAATTCATGTGATAGATAGTCCAAAGGGCATTTTTTTTCATAATGAATATAGTCATTAAGGAAGAAGCAAAATGTAATTTGAAAAGTTATTGCATGAAAAATAGTCTTGGTAACAATAAGGAGGGAGCACTTAATTCACATGAGGTGAATAGAATGTCTTATTATTTTCAGAATTAAACCAGTTTGGCATTTGTACGGAATGCAAACCATGATGAATGACTCCTTTTGACTAGACGGATTTAAATGGATTTAGAGAGTTTTTAATGGTGTTTATACTTGTTTGATTCAATCAAAATGGTAGGTTGTTTAGCCACATGTGTTAATTTCATGATCAATGTGTCAAAAAGTGTGTTTTGGAGTCAAAAGAGGAGCATTGCTAATGAGAAATGGTGGGAGGCACTCTCTAATTTTGAATTCAACAATTAATATCAATAAGAAATGAAATTCAAGATCAAGCACTCCATTGTTTTTATTAAATTGAATGAATTCATGTTGATAGATGGTCCATGGGCATTTTTTTTTTCATAATGAAATATAGTCATTAAGGAAGGAAAAGCAAAATGTAATTTGAAAGTTATTGCATGAAAAAATAGTCTTGGTAACAATAAGAGGAGCATTAATTCACATGAGGTGAATAGAATGTCTTATTATTTTCAGAATTAAACCAGTTTCACATTTGTACGGAAATGCAAACCATGATGAATGACTCCTTTGACTGATGGATTTAAATGGATTTAGAGTTTTAATGGTGTTTATACTTGTTTGATTCAATCAATATAATAGAGGTTGGTTGTTTAGCCACACGTGTTAATTTCATGATCAAAGTGTGTCAAAAAGTGTGTTTTTGGAGTCAAAAGAGGAGCATTGCTAAAGAGAAATGGTGGGTGGGCACTCTCTTAATTTTTGAATTCCAACAATTAATATCAATAAGAAATGAAATTCAAGATCAAGCACTCCATTGTTTGTTAAATTGAATGAATTCATGTTGATAGATGGTCCATGGGCATTTTTTTTTCATAATGAAATATAGTCATTAAGGAAGAAGCAAAATGTAATTTGAAAGTTATTGCATGAAAAATAGTCTTGGTAACAATAATAGGGAGCATAATTCACATGAGGTGAATAGAATGTCTTATTATTTCAGAATTAAACCAGTTCACATTTGTACGGAATGCAAACCATGATGAATGACTCCTTTGACTGACGGATTTAAATGGATTTAGAGTTTTAATGGTGTTTTTTATACTTGTTTGATTCAATCAATATGGTAGGTTGTTTAGCCACACGTGTTAATTTCATGATCAATGTGTCAAAAAAGTGTGTTTGGAGTCAAAAGAGGAGCATTGCTAAAGAGAAAATGGTGGGAGGCACTCTCTTATTTTGAATTCAACAATTAATATCAATAAGAAATGAAATTCAAGATCAAGCACTCCATTGTTTGTTAAATTGAATGAATTCATGTGATAGATTGGTCCATGGGCATTTTTTTTCATAATGATGAATATAGTCCATTAAGGAAGAAAGCAAAATGTAATTTGAAAGTTATTTGCATGAAAAATAGTCTTGAGGTAACAATAAGAGGAGCATAATTCACATGAGGTGAATAAGAATGTCTTATTATTTTAGAATTAAACCAGTTTCACATTTGTACGGAAATGCAAACCATGATGAATGACTCCTTTGACTGACGGATTTAAATGGATTTAGAGTTTTAATGGTGTTTATACTTGTTTGATTCAATCAATATGGGTAGGTTGTTTAGCCACAAGTGTTAATTTCATGATCAATGTGTCAAAAAGTGTGTTTGGAGTCAAAAGAGGAGCATTGCTAAAGAGAAAATGGTGGGAGGCACTCTCTTATTTTGAATTCAACAATTAATATCAAATAGAAATGAAATTCAAGATCAAGCACTCCATTGTTTTGTTAAATTGAAATGAATTCATGTTATATAGATAGTCCATGGGCATTTTTTTTTTTGCATAATGAATATAGTCATTAAGGAAGAAGCAAAAATGTAATTTGAAAGTTTATTGCATGAAAAATTGTCTCTTGGTAAACAATAAGAGGAGCTTAAATTCACATGAGGTGAATAGAATGTCTTATTATCGAGTCAGAATTAAACCAGTTCACATTTGTACGGAATGCAAACTATTGATGAATGACTCCTTTGACTGATGGATTTAAATGGATTTAGAGTTTTAATGGTGTTTATAACTTGTTTTGATTCAATCAATATGGTAGGTTGTTTTTAGCCACACATGTGTTAATTTCATGATCAATGTATCAAAAAGTGTGTTTTGGAGTCAAAAGAGGAGCATTGCTAAATAAGAAATGATGGGGAGGCACTCTCTTATTTTTGAATTCAAACAATTAATATCAATAAGAAAATGAAATTCAAGATCAAGCACTCCATTGTTTGTTTAAATTGAATGAATTCATGTGATAGATGGTCCATGGGCATTTTTTTTCATAATGAATATAGTCATTAAGGAAGAAGCAAAATGTAATTTGAAAGTTTATTGCATGAAAAATATAGTCTTGGTAACAATAAGAGGAGCTTAATTCACATGAGGTGAATAGAATGTCTTATTATTTTCAGAATTAAACCAGTTCAACATTTGTACGGAAATGCAAACCATGATGAATGACTCCTTTGACTGACGGATTTAAAATGGATTTAGAGTTTTAATGGTGTTTATACTTGTTTGATTCAATCAATATGGTAGGTTGTTTTTAGCCACAACGTGTTAATTTCATGATCAATGTATCAAAAAGTGTGTTTGGGAGTCAAAAGAGGAGCATTGCTAAAGAGAAATGATGGGGGAGGCACTCTCTTATTTTGAATTCAACAATTAATATCAATAAGAAATGAAATTCAAGATCAAGCACTCCATTGTTTGTTTTAAAATTGAATGAATTCATGTGATAGAAATGGTCCATGGGCATTTTTTTCATAATGAATATAGTCATTAAGGAAGAAGCAAAAATGTAATTTGAAAAGTATATTGCATGAAAAATTGTCTTGGGTAACAATAAGAGGAGCATAATTCACATGAGGTGAATAGAATGTCTTATTATTTTCAGAATTAAAACCAGTTCACATTTGTACGGAATGCAAACCATGATGAATGACTCCTTTGACTGACGGATTTAAATGGATTTAGAGTTTTAATGGTGTTTATACTTGTTTGATTCAATCAATATGGTAGGTTGTTTAGCCACACGTGTTAAATTTTCATGATCAATGTGTCAAAAAGTGTGTTTGGAGTCAAAAGAGGGAGCATTGCTAAAGAGAAATTGATGGGAGGCACTCTCTTATTTTGAATTCAACAATTAATATCAATAAGAAATGAAATTCAAGATCAAGCACTCCATTGTTTTGTTAAATTGAATGAATTCATGTTGATAGATAGTCCATGGGCATTTTTTTCATAATGAATATAGTCGTCATTAAGGAAGAAGCAAAATGTAATTTGAAAGTTATTGCATGAAAAAATAGTCTTGGTAACAATAAGAGGAGAGCATAATTCACATGAGAGGTGAATAGAATGTCTTATTATTTCAGAATTAAACCAGTTTCACATTTGTACGGAAATGCAAACCATGATGAATGACTCCTTTTGACTGACGGATTTAAATGGATTTAGAGTTTTAAATGGTGTTTATATACTTGTTTGATTCAATCAATATGGTAGGTTTGTTTAGCCACATGTGTTAATTTCATGATCAAATGTGTCAAAAAGTGTGTTTTGGAGTCAAAAGAGGAGCATTGCTAAAGAGAAATGGTGGGAGGCACTCTCTTATTTTGAATTCAACAATTAATATCAATAAGAAATGAAATTCAAGATCAAGCACATCCATTGTTTGTTAAATTGAATGAATTCATGTGATAAGATGGTCCATGGGGCATTTTTTTTCATAATGAATATAGTCATTAAGGAAGAAAGCAAAATGTAATTTGAAAAGTTATTTGCATGAAAAATTGTCTTGGTAACAATAAGAGGAGCATAAATTCACATGAGGTGAATAGAATGTCTTATTATTTCAGAATTAAACCAGTTCACATTTGTAAACGGAATGCATACCATGATGAATGACTCCTTTGACTGATGGATTTAAATGGATTTAGAGTTTTAATGGTGTTTATACTTGTTTGATTCAATCAACATGGTAGGTTGTTTAGCCACACGTGTGTTAATTTCATGATCAATGTTGTCAAAAAGTGTGTTTGGAGTCAAAAGAGGAGCATTGCTAATGAGAAATGATGGGAGGCACTCTCTTTATTTTGAATTCCACAATTTAATATCAATAAGAAATGAAATTCAAGATCAAGCACTCCATTGTTTGTTAAATTGAATGAATTCATGTTATAAATAGTCCATGGGCATTTTTTTCATAATGAATATAGTCATTAAGGAAAGAAGCAAAATGTAATTTAAAAGTTATTGCATGAAAAATTGTCTTGGTAAACAATATGAGGAGCATAATTCACATGAGGTGAATAGAATGTCTTATTATTTTCAGAATTAATCCAGTTCACATTTGTACGGAATGCATAAACCATGATGAATGACTCCTTTGACTGATGGATTTAAATGGATTTAGAGTTTTAATGGTGTTTATACTTGTTTGATTCAATCAATATGGTAGGTTGTTTAGCCACACGTGTTAATTTCATTATCAATGTATCAAAAAGTGTGTTTTTTGGAGTCAAAAGAGGAGCATTGCTAATAAGAAATGATGGGAGGCACTCTCTAATTTTGAATTCAACAATTAATATCAATAAGAAATGAAAATTCAAGATCAAGCACTCCATTGTTTGTTAAATTGAATGAATTCATGTTTATAGATAGTCAATGGGCATTTTTTTTCATAATGAATATAGTCATTAAGGAAGAAGCAAAATGTAATTTGAAAAGTTATTGCATGAAAAATAGTCTCCCCCCCCTGGTAACAATATGAGGAGCATAATTCACATGAGGTGAATAGAATGTCTTATTATTTCAGAAATTAACCAAGTTCACATTTTGTACGGAATGCATACCATGATGAATGACTCCTTTGACTGATGGATTTAAATGGATTTAGAGTTTTAATGGTGTTTATACTTGTTTTTGATTCAATCAATATACTAGATTTGTTTAGCCCACTATGTGTTAATTTTCTCATGATCAATGTGTCAAAAAGTGTGTTTTGAGTCAAAAGAGGAGCATTGCTAAATAAGAAATGATGGGAGGCAACTCTCTAATTTTGAATTCAACAATTAATATCAATAAGAAATGAAATTCAAGATCAAGCACTATCCATTGTTTTGTTATAAATTGAATGAATTCATGTTATAAATAGTCCATGGGCATTTTTTTCATAATGAATATCGTCATTAAGGAAGAAGCAAAATGTAATTTAAAAGTTATTGCATGAAAAATTGTCTTGGTAACAATAAGAGGAGCATAATTCACATGAGGTGAATAGAATGTCTTATTATTTCAAAATTAAACCAGTTTCACAATTGTACGGAATGCATACCATGATGAATGACTCCCTTTGACTTGAATGGGATTTGAATGGATTTAGAGTTTTTAATGGTGTTTATATACTTGTTTGATTCAATCAATATGGTGGTACTAGGTTGTTTAGCCACATGTGTTAATTTCATGATCAATGTGTCAAAAAGTGTGTTTGGAGTCAAAAGAGGAGCCTTGCTAATGAGAAAAATGATGGGAGGCACTCTCTAATTTTTGAATTTCCATAATTAATATCAATAAGAAATGAAATTCAAGATCAAGCACTTGGCCATTGTTTGTTAAATTGAATGAAATTCATGTTATAGATAGTCCATGGGCATTTTTTTTTCATAATGAATATCGTCATTAAGGAAGAAGCAAAATGTAATTTAAAAAAGTTATTGCATGAAAAATTGTTGTCTTGGTAACAATATGAGGAGCATAATTCACATGAGGTGAATAGAATGTCTTATTATTTCAGAATTAAACCAGTTGACATTTGTACGGAATGCATACCATGATGAATGACTCCTTTGACAGATGGATTTAAATGGATTTAGAGTTTTAATGGTGTTTTATACTTGTTTGATTCAATCAGTATACTAGGTTGTTTATAGCCACATGTGTTAATTTTATGATCAATGTGTCAAAAAGTGTGTTTTGGAGTCAAAAGAGGAGGCATTGCTAATAAGAAATGATGGGAGGCACTCTCCTAATTTTATGAATTCCACAAATTAATATCAATAAGAAATGAAATTCAAGATCAAGCACTCCATTGTTTGATAAATTTGAAAGAATTCCTGTTATAAATAGTCCATGGACATTTTTTTTCATAATGAATATCGTCATTAAGGAAGAAGCAAAATGTAATTTAAAAGTTTATTGCATGAAAAATTGTCTTGGTAACAATATGAGGAGCATAATTCACATGAGGTGAATAGAATGTCTTATTATTTCAAAAATTAATCCCTATTGACATTTCTATACTGGAATGCATACCATGATGAATGACTCCTTTGACTGATGGGATTTAAATGGATTTAGAGTTTTAATGGTGTTTATATACTTGTTTGATTCAATCAGTATAACTAGGTTTGTTTAGCCACATGTGTTAATTTTATGATCAATGTGTCAAAAAGTGTGTTTGGAGTCAAAAGAGGAGCCTTGCTAATGAGAAATGATGGGAGGCACTCTCTAATTTTGAATTCCATAATTAATATCAATAAGAAATTGAAATTCAAGATCAAGCACTCCATTGTTTGATAAATTGAAAGAATTCCTGTTATAGAAATAGTCCCATGGGGCATTTTTTTTCACATAATGAATATCGTCATTAAGGAAGAAGCAAAATGTAATTTAAAAGTTATTGCATGAAAAATTGTCTTGGTAACAATATGAGGAGCATAATTCACATGAGGTGAATAGAATGTCTTATTATTTCAAAATTAAAATCCAGTTCACATTTGTGTGGAATGCATACCATCATGAATGACTCCTTTGAGTGATGGATTTAAATGGATTTAGAGTTTCAAATGGTGTTATATACTTGTTTGATTCAATCAACATACTAGGTTGTTTAGCCACATGTGTTAATTTTCATTATCAATGTGTCAAAAAGTGTGTTTTGAGTCAAAAGAGGAGCCTTGCTAATGAGAAATGATGGGAGGCACTCTCTAATTTTGAATGTCCACAATTTAATATCAATAAGAAATGAAATTCAAGATCAAGCACTCCATTGTTTGATAAATTGAAAGAATTCTCTGTTATAAATAGTCCATGGACATTTTTTTCATAATGAATATCGTCATTAAGGAAGAAGCAAAATGTAATTTAAAAGTTATTGCATGAAAAAAATTGTCTTGGCTAAACAATATGAGGAGCATAATTCACATGAGGTGAATAGAATGTCTTATTATTTCAAAATTAACTCCAGTTCACAATTGTACGGAATGCATACGATGATGAATGACCCTTTTGACTGATGGATTTGAATGGATTTAGAGTTTTATTATGGTGTTTACTACTTGTCTGATTTCAATCAACATACATAGATTGTTTTTTTTTTATCCACATGTGTTAATTTCATTATCAATGTGTCAAAAAGTGTGTTTGGAGTCAAAAGAGGAGCCTTGCTAATGAGAAATGATGGGAGGCACTCTCTAATGCTTTGAATTCCATAATTAATAACAATAAGAAATGGAAATTCATGATCAAAGGACACCATTTTTGTTAAATTGAATAGAATTCATGTTATAGATAGTCTATGGGTGTTGTTTTCATAATCAATATCGTCATTAAGGAAGAAGCAAAATGCTCAATTTTGAAAGTTATTGCATGAAATGCAGAAAAAATTGTCTTGGTAACAATATATGAGGAGCATAAATTCACATGAGGTGAATAGAATGTCTTATAACTTTTTTCAATTTAATCCAGTACCACATTTGTGTGAATGATACCATGATGAATGAGCTGGTTTGAGTGATGGATTTTGAATGGATTTTAAGTTTTTTAATGGTGTTTTATACTTGTTTGTATTCAATCACAATACTAGATTGTTTAGCCACATAGTGTTAATTTCATGATCAATGGTGTCAAAAAGTGTGTTTTGGATCAAAAGAGGAGCCTTGCTATGAGAACATGATAGGTGGCACTCTCTAATTTTGAATTCCAACAATTAATTAGTAAGAAATGAAATTCAAGATCAAGCACTGCCATTGTTTGATAAATTTGAAAGAATTAAGTTATAAAGTGTATGCAATGGGCATTTTTTTCATAATGGAATATCGTCATTAAGGAAAGAAGCAAAATGTAATTTGAAAAGTTATTGCATGAAATTGGTCTTGGTAACAATATAGAGGAGCATGCTTCACATGAGGTTGAATAGAATGTCTTATAATATTTTAGTTAATTCCAGTTTGACAATTTGTACAGAATGCATACCATGATGAATGACTCCTTTGACTGATGGATTTAAATGGATTTAGAGTTTCAATGTGTTTATACTTGTTTGATTCAATCAGTATACTAGATTGTTTAGCCACATGTGTTAATTTTATGTTCAATGTGTCAAAAAAGTGTGTTTGGAGAAAAGTCAAAAGAGGAGCCTTGCTAATGAGAAATGATGGGAGGCACTCTCTAATTTTGAATTCCACAATTAATATCAATAAGAAATGAAATTCAAGATCAAGCACACCATTTGTTTGATAAATTGAATGAATTCCTGTTATAGAATAGTCCATGGGCATTTTTTTTTCATAATGAATATCGTCATTAAGGAAGAAGCAAAATGTAATTTAAAAGTTGCTATTGCATGGTAAAATTGTCTTGGTAACAATATGAGGAGCATAATTCACATGAGGTGAATAGAATGTCTTATTAAATTTCAGAATTAAACCAGTTGACATTTGTACGGAATGCATACCATGATGAATGACTCCTTTGACTGATGGATTTTAAATGGATTTAGAGTTTTCAATGGTGTTTATACTTGTTTGATTCAATCAGTATACTAGATTGTTTAGCCACATGTGTTAATTTTATGATCAATGTGTCAAAAAAGTGTGTTTGGAGTCAAAAGAGGATCCTTGCTAATAAGAAATGATGCGAGGCACTCTCTAATTTTGAATCCCACAATTAATATCAATAAGAAAATGAAATTCAAGATCGAGCACTCCATTGTTTGATAAATTGAAAGAATTCCTGTTATAAATAGTCCATGGGCATTTTTTTCATAATGAATATCGTCATTAAGGAAGAACCAAAATGTAATTTAAATGTTATTGCATGAAAAATTGTCTTGGTAACAATATGAGGAGCATAATTCACATGAGGTGAATAGAATGTCTTATTATTTCAGAAATTAATCCAGTTCACATTTGTATGGAATGCATACCATCATGAATGACTCCTTTTAGTGATGGATTTAAATGGATTTAGAGTTTTTTAATGGTGTTTATACTTGTTTGATTCAATCAGGATACTAGATTGTTTAGCCACATGTGTTAATTTTCATTATCAATGTGTCAAAAAAGTGTGTTTGGAGTCAAAAGAGGAGCCCTTGCTAATAAGAAATGATGGGAGGCACTCTCTAATTTTGAATTCCATAATTAATAACAATAAGAAATGAAATTCAAGATCAAGGACACCATTGTTTGTTAAATTGAAAAGAATTCATGTTATAAAATAGTCTATGGGCATTGTTTTCATAATCAATATCGTCATTAAGGAAGAAGCAAAAATGTAATTTAAAAGTTATTGCATGAAAAATTGTCTTGGTAACAATATGAGGAGCATAATTCACATGAGGTGAATAGAATGTCTTATTATTTCAAAATTAATCCAGTTGACATTTGTACGGGAATGCATACCCATGATGAATGACTCCTTTTGAGTGATGGATTTAAATGGATTTAGAGTTTTCAATGGTGTTTATACTTGTTTGATTCAATCAACATACTAGGTTGTTTAGCCACATGTGTTAATTTTTATTATCAATGTGGCAAAAAGTGTGTTTTGAGTCAAAAGAGGAGCCTTGCTAATGAGAAATGATGGGAGGCACTCTCTAATTTTGAATTCCACAATTAATATCAATAAGAAATGAAATTCAAGATCAAGCACTCCATTGTTTGATAAATTGAAAGAATTCCTGTTATAAATAGTCCATGGGCATTTTTTTTCATAATGAATATCGTCATTAAGGAAGAAGCAAAATGTAATTTAAAAGTTATTGCATGAAAAATTGTCTTGGTAACAATATGAGGAGCATAATTCACATGAGGTGAATAGAATGTCTTATTATTTCAAAATTAATCCAGTTCACATTTGTACGGAATGCATACCATGATGAATGACTCCTTTGACAGATGGATTTAAATGGATTTAGAGTTTTAATGGTGTTTTATACTTGTTTGATTCAATCAACATACTAGGTTGTTTAGCCACATGTGTTAATTTCATTATCAATGTGTCAAAAAGTGTGTTTGGAGTCAAAAGAGGAGCCTTGCTAATAAGAAAATGATGGGAGGCACTCTCTAATTTTGAATCCCATAATTAATATCAATAAGAAATGAAATTCAAGATCAAGCCCTCCATTGTTTGATAAATTGAAAGAATTCCTGTTATAAATAGTCCATGGGCATTTTTTTCATAATGAATATCGTCATTAAGGAAGAAGCAAAATGTAATTTAAAAGTTATTGCATGAAAAATTGTCTTGGTAACAATATGAGGAGCATAATTCACATGAGGTGAATAGAATGTCTTATTATTTCAGAATTAATCCAGTTGACATTTGTACGGAATGCATTCCATGATGAATGACTCCTTTGACTGATGGATTTAAATGGATTTAGAGTTTCAATGGTGTTTATACTTGTTTGATTCAATCAGTATACTAGATTGTTTAGCCACATGTGTTAATTTTATGATCAATGTGTCAAAAAGTGTGTTTGGAGTCAAAAGAGGAGCCTTGCTAATGAGAAATGATGGGAGGCACTCTCTAATTTTGAATTCCACAATTAATATCAATAAGAAATGAAATTCAAGATCAAGCACTCCATTGTTTGATAAATTGAAAGAATTCCTGTTATAAATAGTCCATGGACATTTTTTTCATAATGAATATCGTCATTAAGGAAGAAGCAAAATGTAATTTAAAAGTTATTGCATGAAAAATTGTCTTGGTAACAATATGAGGAGCATAATTCACATGAGGTGAATAGAATGTCTTATTATTTCAAAATTAATCCAGTTCACATTTGTATGGAATGCATACCATCATGAATGACTCCTTTGAGTGATGGATTTAAATCGATTTAAAGTTTTAATGGTGTTTATACTTGTTTGATTCAATCAGGATACTAGCTTGTTTAGCCACATGTGTTAATTTCATTATCAATGTGTCAAAAAGTGTGTTTGGAGTCAAAAGAGGAGCCTTGCTAATAAGAAATGATGGGAGGCACTCTCTAATCTTGAATTGCGCAATTAATATCAATAAGAAATGAAATTCAAGATCAAGGACACCATTGTTTGTTAAATTGAATGAATTCATGTTATAGATAGTCCATGGGCATTGTTTTCATAATCAATATCGTCATTAAGGAAGAAGCAAAATGTAATTTAAAAGTTATTGCATGAAAAATTGTCTTGGTAACAATATGAGGAGCATAATTCACATGAGGTGAATAGAATGTCTTATTATTTCAAAATTAATCCAGTTCACATTTGTACAGAATGCATACCATGATGAATGACTCCTTTGACAGATGGATTTAAATGGATTTAGAGTTTTAATGGTGGTTATACTTGTTTGATTCACTCAACATACTAGGTTGTTTAGCCAGACGGGTTAATTTCATTATCAATGTGTCAAAAAGTGTGTTTGGAGTCAAAAGAGGAGCTTTCCTAATGAGAAGTCATGGGAGGCACTCTCTAATTTTGAATTCCACAATTAATAACAATAAGAAATGAAATTCAAGATCAAGCAGTCCATTGTTTGATAAATTGAAAGAATTACTGTTATAAATAGTTCATGGACATTTTTTTCATAATGAATATCGTCATTAAGGAAGAAGCAAAATGTAATTTAAAAGTTATTGCATGAAAAATTGTCTTGGTAACAATATGAGGAGCATAATTCACATGAGGTGAATAGAATGTCTTATTATTTCAGAATTAAACCAGTTGACATTTGTACGGAATGCATTCCATGATGAAGGACTCCTTTGACTGATGGATTTAAATGGGTTTAGAGTTTCAATGGTGTTTATACTTGTTTGATTCAATCAGTATACTAGATTGTTTAGCCAGATGTGTTAATTTTATGATCAATCTGTCAAAAAGTGTGTTTAGAGTCAAAAGAGGAGCCTTGCTAATGAGAAATGATGGGAGGCACTCTCTAATTTTGAATTCCACAAGGAATATCAATAAGAAATTAAATTCAAGATCAAGCACTCCATTGATTGATAAATTGAAAGAATTCCTGTTATAAATAGACCATGGACATTTTTTTCATAATGAATATCGTCATTAAGGAAGAAGCAAAATGTAATTTAAATGTTATTGCATGGAAAATTGTCTTGGTAACAATATGAGGAGCATAATTCGCATGAGGTGAATAGAATGTCTTATTATTTCAGAATTAAACCAGTTGACATTTGTACGGAATGCATACCATGATGAATGACTCCTTTGACTGATGGATTTAAATGGATTTAGAGTTTCAATGGTGTTTATACTTGTTTGATTCAATCAGTATACTAGATTGTTTAGCAACATGTGTCAATTTTATGATCAATGTGTCAAAAAGTGTGTTTTGAGTCAAAAGAGGAGCCTTGCTAATAAGAAATGATGGGAGGCACTCTCTAATGTTGAATCCCACAATTAATATCAATAAGAAATGAAATTCAAGATCAAGCACTCCATTGTTTGATAAATTGAAAGAATTCCTGTTATAAATAGTCTATGGGCATTTTTTTCATAATGAATATCGTCATTAAGGAAGAAGCAAAATGTAATTTAAAAGTTATTGCATGAAAAATTGTCTTGGTAACAATATGAGGAGCATAATTCACATGAGGTGAATAGAATGTCTTATTATTTCAAAATTAATCCAGTTCACATTTCTACGGAATGCATACGATGATGAATGACTCCTTTGACAGATGGATTTGAATGGATTTAGAGTTTTAATGGTGTTTGTCCTTGCTTGGTTCAATCAACATACTAGGTTGTTTAGCCACATGTGTGAATTTAATTATCAATGTGTCAAAAAGTGTGTTTGGAGTCAAAAGAGGAGCCTTGCTAATGAGAAATGATGGGAGGCACTCTCTAATTTTGAATTCCATAATCAATATCAATAAGAAATGGAATTCAAGATCAAGGACACCATTGTTTGTTAAATTGAATGAATTCATGTTATAGATAGTCCATGGGCATTGTTTTCATAATCAATATCATCATTAAGGAAGAAGCAAAATGTAATTTGAAAGTTATTGCATGAAAAATTGTCTTGGTAACAATATGAGGAGCATAATTCACATGAGGTGAATAGAATGTCTTATTATTTCAAAATTAATCCATTTCATATTTGTACGGAATGCATACCATGATGAATGACTCCTTTGACAGATGGATTTGAATGGATTTAGAGTTTTAATGGTGTTTATACTTGTTTGGTTCAATCAACATACTAGGTTGTTTAGCCACATGTGTTAGTTTCATTATCAATATGTCAAAAAGTGTGTTTGGAGTCAAAAGAGGAGCCTTGCTAATGAGAAATGATGGGAGGCACTCTCTAATTTTGAATTCAACAATTAATAACAATAACAAATGAAATTCAAGATGAAGCGCTCCATTGTTTGATAAATTGAAAGAATTCCTGTTATAAATAGTCCATGGACATTATTTTCATAATGAATATCGTCATTACGGAAGAAGCAAAATGTAATTTCAAAGTTATTGCATGCAAAATAGTCTTGGTAACAAAATGAGGATCATAATTCACATGAGGTGAATAGAATGTCTTATTATTTCATAATTAAACCAGTTCACATTTGTACGGAATGCATTCCATGATGAATGACTCCTTTGACTGATGGATTTAAATGGATTTAGAGTTTCAATGGTGTTTATACTTGTTTGATTCAATCAGTATACTAGATTGTTTAGCCACATGTGTTAATTTTATGATCAATGTGTCAAAAAGTGTGTTTGGAGTTAAAAGAGGAGCCTTGCTAATGAGAAATGATGGGAGGCACTCTCTAATTTTGAATTCCACAATTAATATCAATAAGAAATTAAATTCAAGATCAAGCACTCCATTGTTTGATAAATTGAAAGAATTCCTGTTATAAATAGACCATGGACATTTTTTTCATAATGAATATCGTCATTAAGGAAGAAGCAAAATGTAATTTAAAAGTTATTGCATGGAAAAATTGTCTTGGTAACAATATGAGGAGCATAATTCACATGAGGTGAATAGAATGTCTTATTATTTCAGAATTAAACCAGTTGACATTTGTACGGAATGCATACCATGATGAATGACTCCTTTGACTGATGGATTTAAATGGATTTAGAGTTTCAATGGTGTTTATACTTGTTTGATTCAATCAGTATACTAGATTGTTTAGCCACATGTGTTAATTTTATGATCAATGTGTCAAAAAGTGTGTTTGGAGTCAAAAGAGGAGCCTTGCTAATAAGAAATGATAGGAGGCACTCTCTAATTTTGAATCCCACAATTAATATCAATAAGAAATGAAATTCAAGATCAAGCACTCCATTGTTTGATAAATTGAAAGAATTCCTGTTATAAATAGTCCATGGGCATTTTTTTCATAATGAATATCGTCATTAAGGAAGAAGCAAAATGTAATGTAAAAGTTATTGCATGAAAAATTGTCTTGGTAACAATATGAGGAGCATAATTCACATGAGGTGAATAGAATGTCTTATTATTTCAGAATTAATCCAGTTGACATTTGTACGGAATGCATTCCATGATGAATGACTCCTTTGACTGATGGATTTAAATGGATTTAGAGTTTCAATGGTGTTTATACTTGTTTGATTCAATCAGTATACTAGATTGTTTAGCCACATGTGTTAATTTTATGTTCAATGTGTCAAAAAGTGTGTTTGGAGTCAAAAGAGGATCCTTGCTAATAAGAAATGATGGGAGGCACTCTCTAATCTTGAATTGCGCAATTAATATCAATAAGAAATGAAATTCAAGATCAAGGACACCATTGTTTGTTAAATTGAATGAATTCATGTTATAGATAGTCCATGGGCATTGTTTTTCATAATCAATATCGTCATTAAGGAAAGAAGCAAAATGTAATTTAAAAGTTACTGCATGAAAAATTGTCTTGGTAACAATATGAGGAGCATAATTCACATGAGGTGAATAGAATGTCTTATTATTTCAAAATTAATCCAGTTCACATTTGTACAGAATGCATACCATGATGAATGACTCCTTTGACAGATGGATTTAAATGGATTTAGAGTTTTAATGGTGGTTATACTTGTTTGATTCACTCAACATACTAGGTTGTTTAGCCAGACGGGTTAATTTCATTATCAATGTGTCAAAAAGTGTGTTTGGAGTCAAAAGAGGAGCTTTCCTAATGAGAAGTCATGGGAGGCACTCTCTAATTTTGAATTCCACAATTAATAACAATAAGAAATGAAATTCAAGATCAAGCAGTCCATTGTTTGATAAATTGAAAGAATTACTGTTATAAATAGTTCATGGACATTTTTTTCATAATGAATATCGTCATTAAGGAAGAAGCAAAATGTAATTTAAAAGTTATTGCATGAAAAATTGTCTTGGTAACAATATGAGGAGCATAATTCACATGAGGTGAATAGAATGTCTTATTATTTCAGAATTAAACCAGTTGACATTTGTACGGAATGCATTCCATGATGAAGGACTCCTTTGACTGATGGATTTAAATGGGTTTAGAGTTTCAATGGTGTTTATACTTGTTTGATTCAATCAGTATACTAGATTGTTTAGCCAGATGTGTTAATTTTATGATCAATCTGTCAAAAAGTGTGTTTAGAGTCAAAAGAGGAGCCTTGCTAATGAGAAATGATGGGAGGCACTCTCTAATTTTGAATTCCACAATTAATATCAATAAGAAATTAAATTCAAGATCAAGCACTCCATTGATTGATAAATTGAAAGAATTCCTGTTATAAATAGACCATGGACATTTTTTTCATAATGAATATCGTCATTAAGGAAGAAGCAAAATGTAATTTAAATGTTATTGCATGGAAAATTGTCTTGGTAACAATATGAGGAGCATAATTCACATGAGGTGAATAGAATGTCTTATTATTTCAGAATTAAACCAGTTGACATTTGTACGGAATGCATACCATGATGAATGACTCCTTTGACTGATGGATTTAAATGGATTTAGAGTTTCAATGGTGTTTATACTTGTTTGATTCAATCAGTATACTAGATTGTTTAGCAACATGTGTCAATTTTATGATCAATGTGTCAAAAAGTGGGTTTTGAGTCAAAAGAGGAGCCTTGCTAATAAGAAATGATGGGAGGCACTCTCTAATTTTGAATCCCACAATTAATATCAATAAGAAATGAAATTCAAGATCAAGCACTCCATTGTTTGATAAATTGAAAGAATTCCTGTTATAAATAGTCCATGGGCATTTTTTTCATAATGAATATCGTCATTAAGGAAGAAGCAAAATGTAATTTAAAAGTTATTGCATGAAAAATTGTCTTGGTAACAATATGAGGAGCATAATTCACATGAGGTGAATAGAATGTCTTATTATTTCAAAATTAATCCAGTTCACATTTCTACGGAATGCATACGATGATGAATGACTCCTTTGACAGATGGATTTGAATGGATTTAGAGTTTTAATGGTGTTTATACTTGCTTGATTCAATCAACATACTAGGTTGTTTAGCCACATGTGTTAATTTAATTATCAATGTGTCAAAAAGTGTGTTTGGAGTCAAAAGAGGAGCCTTGCTAATGAGAAATGATGGGAGGCACTCTCTAATTTTGAATTCCATAATCAATATCAATAAGAAATGGAATTCAAGATCAAGGGCACCATTGTTTGTTAAATTGAATGAATTCATGTTATAGATAGTCCATGGGCATTGTTTTCATAATCAATATCATCATTAAGGAAGAAGCAAAATGTAATTTGAAAGTTATTGCATGAAAAATTGTCTTGGTAACAATATGAGGAGCATAATTCACATGAGGTGAATAGAATATCTTATTATTTCAAAATTAATCCATTTCATATTTGTACGGAATGCATACCATGATGAATGACTCCTTTGACAGATGGATTTGAATGGATTTAGAGTTTTAATGGTGTTTATACTTGTTTGGTTCAATCAACATACTAGGTTGTTTAGCCACATGTGTTAGTTTCATTATCAATATGTCAAAAAGTGTGTTTGGAGTCAAAAGAGGAGCCTTGCTAATGAGAAATGATGGGAGGCACTCTCTAATTTTGAATTCCACAATTAATAACAATAACAAATGAAATTCAAGATGAAGCGCTCCATTGTTTGATAAATTGAAAGAATTCCTGTTATAAATAGTCCATGGACATTATTTTCACAATGAATATCGTCATTACGGAAGAAGCAAAATGTAATTTGAAAGTTATTGCATGCAAAATAGTCTTGGTAACAAAATGAGGATCATAATTCACATGAGGTGAATAGAATGTCTTATTATTTCATAATTAAACCAGTTCAAATTTGTACGGAATGCATTCCATGATGAATGACTCCTTTGACTGATGGATTTAAATGGATTTAGAGTTTCAATGGTGTTTATACTTGTTTGATTCAATCAGTATACTAGATTGTTTAGCCACATGTGTTAATTTTATGATCAATGTGTCAAAAAGTGTGTTTGGAGTCAAAAGAGGAGCCTTGCTCATGAGAAATGATGGGAGGCACTCTCTAATTTTGAATTCCACAATTAATATCAATAAGAAATTAAATTCAAGATCAAGCACTCCATTGTTTGATAAATTGAAAGAATTCCTGTTATAAATAGACCATGGACATTTTTTTCATAATGAATATCGTCATTAAGGAAGAAGCAAAATGTAATTTAAAAGTTATTGCATGGAAAATTGTCTTGGTAACAATATGAGGAGCGTAATTCACATGAGGTGAATAGAATGTCTTATTATTTCAGAATTAAACCAGTTGACATTTGTACGGAATGCATACCATGATGAATGACTCCTTTGACTGATGGATTTATATGGATTTAGAGTTTCAATGGTGTTTATACTTGTTTGATTCAATCAGTATACTAGATTGTTTAGCCACATGTGTTAATTTTATGATCAATGTGTCAAAAAGTGTGTTTGGAGTCAAAAGAGGAGCCTTGCAAATAAGAAATGATGGGAGGCACTCTCTAATTTTAAATTCCATAATTAATAACAATAAGAAATGGAATTCAAGATCAAGGACACCATTGTTTGTTAAATTGAATGAATTCATGTTATAGATAGTCCATGGGCATTTTTTTCATAATCAATATCGTCATTAAGGAAGAAGCAAAATGTAATTTAAAAGTTATTGCATGGAAAATTGTCTTGGTAACAATATGAGGAGCATAATTCACATGAGGTGAATAGAATGTCTTATTATTTCAAAATTAATCCAGTTCACATTTGTATGGAATGCATACCATCATGAATGACTCCTTTGAGTGATGGATTTAAATCGATTTAAAGTTTTAATGGTGTTTATACTTGTTTGATTCAATCAGGATACTAGCTTGTTTAGCCACATGTGTTAATTTCATTATCAATGTGTCAAAAAGTGTGTTTGGAGTCAAAACAGGAGCCTTGCTAATAAGAAATGATGGGAGGCACTCTCTAATCTTGAATTGCGCAATTAATATCAATAAGAAATGAAATTCAAGATCAAGGACACCATTGTTTGTTAAATTGAATGAATTCATGTTATAGATAGTCCATGGGCATTGTTTTCATAATCAATATCGTCATTAAGGAAGAAGCAAAATGTAATTTAAAAGTTATTGCATGAAAAATTGTCTTGGTAACAATATGAGGAGCATAATTCACATGAGGTGAATAGAATGTCTTATTATTTCAAAATTAATCCAGTTCACATTTCTACGGAATGCATACGATGATGAATGACTCCTTTGACAGATGGATTTGAATGGATTTAGAGTTTTAATGGTGTTTATACTTGCTTGATTCAATCAACATACTAGGTTGTTTAGCCACATGTGTTAATTTAATTATCAATGTGTCAAAAAGTGTGTTTGGAGTCAAAAGAGGAGCCTTGCTAATGAGAAATGATGGGAGGCACTCTCTAATTTTGAATTCCATAATCAATATCAATAAGAAATGGAATTCAAGATCAAGGGCACCATTGTTTGTTAAATTGAATGAATTCATGTTATAGATAGTCCATGGGCATTGTTTTCATAATCAATATCATCATTAAGGAAGAAGCAAAATGTAATTTGAAAGTTATTGCATGAAAAATTGTCTTGGTAACAATATGAGGAGCATAATTCACATGAGGTGAATAGAATATCTTATTATTTCAAAATTAATCCATTTCATATTTGTACGGAATGCATACCATGATGAATGACTCCTTTGACAGATGGATTTGAATGGATTTAGAGTTTTAATGGTGTTTATACTTGTTTGGTTCAATCAACATACTAGGTTGTTTAGCCACATGTGTTAGTTTCATTATCAATATGTCAAAAAAAGTGTGTTTGGAGTCAAAAGAGGAGCCTTGCTAATGAGAAATGATGGGAGGCACTCTCTAATTTTGAATTCCACAATTAATAACAATAACAAATGAAATTCAAGATGAAGCGCTCCATTGTTTGATAAATTGAAAGAATTCCTGTTATAAATAGTCCATGGACATTATTTTCACAATGAATATCGTCATTACGGAAGAAGCAAAATGTAATTTGAAAGTTATTGCATGCAAAATAGTCTTGGTAACAAAATGAGGATCATAATTCACATGAGGTGAATAGAATGTCTTATTATTTCATAATTAAACCAGTTCAAATTTGTACGGAATGCATTCCATGATGAATGACTCCTTTGACTGATGGATTTAAATGGATTTAGAGTTTCAATGGTGTTTATACTTGTTTGATTCAATCAGTATACTAGATTGTTTAGCCACATGTGTTAATTTTATGATCAATGTGTCAAAAAGTGTGTTTGGAGTTAAAAGAGGAGCCTTGCTAATGAGAAATGATGGGAGGCACTCTCTAATTTTGAATTCCACAATTAATATCAATAAGAAATTAAATTCAAGATCAAGCACTCCATTGTTTGATAAATTGAAAGAATTCCTGTTATAAATAGACCATGGACATTTTTTTCATAATGAATATCGTCATTAAGGAAGAAGCAAAATGTAATTTAAAAGTTATTGCATGGAAAATTGTCTTGGTAACAATATGAGGAGCATAATTCACATGAGGTGAATAGAATGTCTTATTATTTCAGAATTAAACCAGTTGACATTTGTACGGAATGCATACCATGATGAATGACTCCTTTGACTGATGGATTTATATGGATTTAGAGTTTCAATGGTGTTTATACTTGTTTGATTCAATCAGTATACTAGATTGTTTAGCCACATGTGTTAATTTTATGATCAATGTGTCAAAAAGTGTGTTTGGAGTCAAAAGAGGAGCCTTGCAAATAAGAAATGATGGGAGGCACTCTCTAATTTTGAATCCCACAATTAATATCAATAAGAATTGAAATTCAAGATCAAGCACTCCATTGTTTGATAAATTGAAAGAATTCCTGTTATAAATAGTCCATGGGCATTTTTTTCATAATGAATATCGTCATTAAGGAAGAAGCAAAATATAATGTAAAAGTTATTGCATGAAAAATTGTCTTGGTAACAATATGAGGAGCATAATTCACATGAGGTGAATAGAATGTCTTATTATTTCAGAATTAATCCAGTTGACATTTGTACGGAATGCATTCCATGATGAATGACTCCTTTGACTAATGGATTTATATGGATTTAGAGTTTCAATGGTGTTTATACTTGTTTCATTCAATCAGTATACTAGATTGTTTAGCCACATGTGTCAATTTTATGTTCAATGTGTCGAAAAGTGTGTTTGGAGTCAAAACAGGAGCCTTGCTAATAAGAAATGATTGGAGACACTCTCTAATCTTGAATTGCGCAATTAATATCAATAAGAAATGAAATTCAAGATCCAGGACACCATTGTTTGTTAAATTGAATGAATTCATGTTATAGATAGTCCATGGGCATTGTTTTCATAATCAATATCGTCATTAAGGAAGAAGCAAAATGTAATTTAAAAGTTACTGCATGAAAAATTGTCTTGGTAACAATATGAGGAGCATAATTCACATGAGGTGAATAGAATGTCTTATTATTTCAGAATTAATCCAGTTCACATTTGTACGAAATGCATTCCATGCTGAATTACTCCTTTGACTGATGGATTTAAATGGATTTAGAGTTTCAATGGTGTTTATACTTGTTTGATTCAATCAGTATACTAGATTGTTTAGCCACATGTGTTAATTTTATGATCAATGTGTCAAAAAGTGTGTTTGGAGTCAAAAGAGGAGCCTTGCTAATGAGAAATGATGGGAGGCACTCTCTAATTTTGAATTCCACAATTAATATCAATAAGAAATTAAATTCAAGATCAAGCACTCCATTGTTTGATAAATTGAAAGAATTCCTGTTATAAATAGACCATGGACATTTTTTTCATAATGAATATCGTCATTAAGGAAGAAGCAAAATGTAATTTAAAAGTTATTGCAAGGAAAATTGTCTTGGTAACAATATGAGGAGCATAATTCACATGAGGTGAATAGAATGTCTTATTATTTCAGAATTAAACCAGTTGACATTTGTACGGAATGCATACCATGATGAATGACTCCTTTGACTGATGGATTTATATGGATTTAGAGTTTCAATGGTGTTTATACTTGTTTGATTCAATCAGTATACTAGATTGTTTAGCCACATGTGTTAATTTTATGATCAATCTGTCAAAAAGTGTGTTTGGAGTCAAAAGAGGAGCCTTGCTAATAAGAAATGATGGGAGGCACTCTCTAATTTTGAATCCCATAATTAATATCAATAAGAAATGAAATTCAAGATCAAGCCCTCCATTATTTGATAAATTGAAAGAATTCCTGTTATAAATAGTCCATGGGCATTTTTTTCATAATGAATATCGTCATTAAGGAAGAAGCAAAATGTAATTTAAAAGTTATTGCATGAAAAATTGTCTTGGTAACAATATGAGGAGCATAATTCACATGAGGTGAATAGAATGTCTTATTATTTCAGAATTAATCCAGTTGACATTTGTACGGAATGCATTCCATGATGAATGACTCCTTTGACTGATGGATTTAAAAGGATTTAGTGTTTCAATGGTGTTTATACTTGTTTGATTTAATCAGTATACTAGATTGTTTTGCCACATGTGTTAATTTTATGATCAATGTGTCAAAAAGTGTGTTTGGAGTCAAAAGAGGAGCCTTGCTAATGAGAAATGATGGGAGGCACTCTCTAATTTTGAATTCCACAATTAATATCAATAAGAAATGAAATTCAAGATCAAGCACTCCATTGTTTGATAAATTGAAAGAATTCCTGTTATAAATAGTCCATGGACATTTTTTTCATAATGAATATCGTCATTAAGGAAGAAGCAAAATGTAATTTAAAAGTTATTGCATGAAAAATTGTCTTGGTAACAATATGAGGGGCATAATTCACATGAGGTGAATAGAATGTCTTATTATTTCAAAATTAATCTAGTTCACATTTGTATGGAATGCATACCATCATGAATGACTTCTTTGAGTGATGGATTTAAATCGATTTAAAGTTTTAATGGTGTTTATACTTGTTTGATTCAATCAGGATACTAGATTGTTTAGCCACATGTGTTAATTTCATTATCAATGTGTCAAAAAGTGTGTTTGGAGTCAAAACAGGAGCCTTGCTAATAAGAAATGATGGGAGGCACTCTCTAATTTTAAATTCCATAATTAATAACAATAAGAAATGGAATTCAAGATCAAGGACACCATTGTTTGTTAAATTGAATGAATTCATGTTATAGATAGTCCATGGGCATTTTTTTCATAATCAATATCGTCATTAAGGAAGAAGCAAAATGTAATTTAAAAGTTATTGCATGAAAAATTGTCTTGCTAACAATATGAGGAGCATAATTCACATGAGGTGAATAGAATGTCTTCTTCTTTCATAATTAAACGAGTTGACATTTGTACGGAATGCATACCATGATGAATGACTCCTTTGACTGATGGATTTAAATGGATTTAGAGTTTCATTAGTGTTTATATTTGTTTGATTCAATAAATATACTAGATTGTTTAGCCTCATGTGTTAATTTGATGATCAATGAGTCAAAAAGTGTGTTCGGAGTCAAAAGAGGAGCCTTGCTCATAAGAAATGATGGGAGGCACTCTCTAATCTTGAATTGCGCAATTAATATCAATAAGAAATGAAATTCAAGATCAAGGACACCATTGTTTGTTAAATTGAATGAATTCATGTTATAGATAGTCCATGGGCATTGTTTTCATAATCAATATCGTCATTAAGGAAGAAGCAAAATGTAATTTACAAGTTATTGCATGCAAAATAGTCTTGGTAACAAAATGAGGATCATAATTCACATGAGGTGAATAGAATATCTCATTATTTCATAATTAAACCAGTTCACATTTCTACGGAATGCATACCATGATGAATGACTCCTTTGACTGATGGATTTAAATGGATTTAGAGTTTCATTAGTGTTTATATTTGTTTGATTCAATAAATATACAAGATTGTTTAGCCTCATGTGTTAATTTGATGATCAATGAGTCAAAAAGTGTGTTCGGAGTCAAAAGAGGAGCCTTGCTAATAAGAAATGATGGGAGGCACTCTCTAATCTTGAATTGCGCAATTAATATCAATAAGAAATGAAATTCCAGATCAAGGACACCATTGTTTGTTAAATTGAATGAATTCATGTTATAGATAGTCCATGGGCATTGTTTTCATAATCAATATCGTCATTAAGGAAGAAGCAAAATGTAATTTAAAAGTTATTGCATGAAAAATTGTCTTGGTAACAATATGAGGAGCATAATTCACATGAGGTGAATAGAATGTCTTATTATTTCATAATTAATCCAGTTCACATTTGTACGGAATGCATACCATGATGAATGACTCCTTTGACAGATGGATTTGAATGGATTTAGAGTTTTAATGGTGGTTATACTTGTTTGATTCAATCAACATACTCGGTTGTTTAGCCAGATGTGTTAATTTCATTATCAATGTGTCAAAAAGTGTGTTTGGAGTCAAAAGAGGAGCCTTGCTAATGAGAAATGATGGGAGGCACTCTCTAATTTTGAATTCCACAATTAATAACAATAAGAAATGAAATTGAAGATCAAGCACTCCATTGTTTGATAAATTGAAAGAATTACTGTTATAAATAGTTCATGGACATTTTTTTCATAATGAATATCGTCATTAAGGAAGAAGCAAAATGTAATTTAAAAGTTATTGCATGAAAAATTTTCTTGGTAACAATATGAGGAGCATAATTCACATGAGGTGAATAGAATGTCTTATTGTTTCAGAATTAAACCAGTTGACATTTGTACAGAATGCATTCCATGATGAATGACCCCTTTGACTGATGGATTTATATGGATTTAGAGTTTCAATGGTGTTTATACTTGTTTGATTCAATCAGTATACTAGATTGTTTAGCCGGATGTGTTAATTTTATGATCAATGTGTCAAAAAGTGTGTTTGGAGTCAAAAGAGGAGCCCTGCTAATGAGAAATGATGGGAGGCACTCTCTAATTTTGAATTCCACAATTAATATCAATAAGAAATGAAATTCAAGATCAAGCACTCCATTGTTTGATAAATTGAAAGAATTCCTGTTATAAATAGTCCATGGACATTTTTTTCATAATGAATATCGTCATTAAGGAAGAAGCAAAATGTAATTTAAAAGTTATTGCATGGAAAATTGTCTTGGTAACAATATGAGGAGCATAATTCACATGAGGTGAATAGAATGTCTTATTATTTCAGAATTAATCCAGTTGACATTTGTACGGAATGCATACCATGATGAATGACTCCTTTGACTGATGGATTTATATGGATTTAGAGTTTCAATGGTGTTTATACTTGTTTGATTCAATCAGTATACTAGATTGTTTAGCCACATGTGTTAATTTTATGTTCAATGTGTCAAAAAGTGTGTTTGGAGTCAAAAGAGGAGCCTTGCTAATAAGAAATGATGGGAGGCACTCTCTAATTTTGAATCCCACAATTAATATCAATAAGAAATGAAATTCAAGATCAAGCACTCCATTGTTTGATAAATTGAAAGAATTCCTGTTATAAATAGTCCATGGGCATTTTTTTCATAATGAATATCGTCATTAAGGAAGAAGCAAAATGTAATTGAAAAGTTATTGCATGAAAAGTTGTCTTGGTAACAATATGAGGAGCATAATTCACATGAGGTGAATAGAATGTCTTATTATTTCAAAATTAATCCAGTTCACATTTCTATGGAATGCATACCATCATGAATGACTCCTTTGAGTGATGGATTTAAATCGATTTAAAGTTTTAATGGTGTTTATACTTGTTTGATTCAATCAGGATACTAGATTGTTTAGCCACATGTGTTAATTTCATTATCAATGTGTCAAAAAGTGTGTTTGGAGTCAAAACAGGAGCCTTGCTAATAAGATATGATGGGAGGCACTCTCTAATTATGAATTCCATAATTAATAACAATAAGAAATGGAATTCAAGATCAAGCACACCATTTTTTGTTAAATTGAATGAATTCATGTTATAGATAGTCCATGGGCATTGTTTTCATAATCAATATCGTCATTAAGGAAGAAGCAAAATGTAATTTAAAAGTTATTGCATGAAAAATTGTCTTGGTAATAATACGAGGAGCATAATTCACATGAGGTGAATAGAATGTCTTATTCTTTCAGAATTAAACCAGTTGACATTTGTACGGAATGCATACCATGATGAATGACTCTTTTGACTGATGGATTTAAATGGATTTAGAGTTTCAATAGTGTTTATATTTGTTTGATTCAATCAATATACTAGATTGTTTAGCCTCATGTGTTAATTTCATGATCAATGAGTCAAAAAGTGTGTTTGGAGTCAAAAGAGGAGCCTTGCTAATAAGAAATGATGGGAGGCACTCTCTAATCTTGAATTGCGCAATTAATATCAATAAGAAATGAAATTCCAGATCAAGGACACCATTGTTTGTTAAATTGAATGAATTCATGTTATAGATAGTCCATGGGCATTGTTTTCATAATCAATATCGTCATTAAGGAAGAAGCAAAATGTAATTTAAAAGTTATTGCATGAAAAATTGTCTTGGTAACAATATGAGGAGCATAATTCACATGAGGTGAATAGAATGTCTTATTCTTTCAGAATTAAACCAGTTGACATTTGTACGGAATGCATACCATGATGAATGACTCCTTTGACTGATGGATTTAAATGGATTTAGAGTTTTAATAGTGTTTATATTTGTTTGATTCAATAAATATACTAGATTGTTTAGCCTCATGTGTTAATTTCATGATCAATGAGTCAAAAAGTGTGTTTGGAGTCAAAAGAGGAGCCTTGCTAATAAGAAATGATGGGAGGCACTTTCTAATCTTGAATTGCGCAATTAATATCAATAAGAAATGAAATTTAAGATCAAGGACACCATTGTTTGTTAAATTGAATGAATTCATGTTATAGATAGTCCATGGGCATTGTTTTCATAATCAATATCGTCATTAAGGAAGAAGCAAAATGTAATTTAAAAGTTATTGCATGAAAAATTGTTTTGGTAACAATATGAGGAGCATAATTCACATGAGGTGAATAGAATGTCTTATTACTTCAAAATTAATCCAGTTCACATTTGTACGGAATGCATACCATGATGAATGACTCCTTTAACAGATGGATTTGAATGGATTTAGAGTTTTAATGGTGGTTATACTTGTTTGATTTAATCAACATACTAGGTTGTTTAGCCAGATGTGATAATTTCATTATCAATGTGTCAAAAAGTGTGTTTGGAGTCAAAAGAGGAGCCTTGCTAATGAGAAATGAAGGGAGGCACTCTCTAATTTTGAATTCCACAATTAATAACAATAAGAAATGAAATTCAAGATCAAGCACTCCATTGTTTGATAAATTGAAAGAATTACTGTTATAAATAGTTCATGGACATTTTTTTCATAATGAATATCGTCATTAAGGAAGAAGCAAAATGTAATTTAAAAGTTATTGCATGAAAAATTGTATTGGTAAAAATATGAGGAGCATAATTCACATGAGGTGAATAGAATGTCTTATTATTTCAGAATTAAACCAGTTGACATTTGTACAGAATGCATTCCATGATGAATGACTCCTTTGACTGATGGATTTATATGGATTTAGAGTTTCAATGGTGTTTATACTTGTTTGATTCAATCAGTATACTAGATTGTTTAGACACATGTGTTAATTTTATGATCAATGTGTCAAAAGGTGTGTTTGGACTCGAAATAAGAGCATTGCTAATGAAAAATGATTGGAAGCACTCTCTAATTTTGAATTCCACAATTAATATCAATAAGAAATGGAATTCAAGATCAAGGACACCATTGTTAGTTAAATTGAATGAATTCATGTTATATATGGTCCATGGGCATTGTTTTCATAATGAATATCGTCATTAAGAAAGAAGAAAAATGTAATTTAAAAGTTATTGCATGGAAAATTGTCTTGGTAACAATATGAGGAGCATAATTCACATGAGGTGAATAGAATGTCTTATTATTTCAGAATGAAACCAGTTGACATTTGTACGGAATGCATACCATGATGAATGACTCCTTTGACTAATGGATTTAAATGGATTTAGAGTTTCAATGATGTTTATACTTGTTTGATTTAATCAGTATACTAGATTGTTTAGCCACATGTGTTAATTTTATGATCAATGTGTCAAAAAGTGTGTTTGGAGTCAAAAGAGGAGCCTTGCTAATAAGAAATGATGGGAGGCACTCTTTAATTTTGAATTCCACAATTAATATCAATAAGAAATGAAATTCAAGATCAAGGACTCCATTGTTCGTTAAATTGAATGAAGTCATGTTATAGATGGTCCATAGGCATTTTTTTCATAACGAATATAGTTATTAAGGATGAAGCAAAATTTAATTTCAAGGTTAATGCATGAGAAATAGTCCTGGTAACAATAAGAGGAGACTAATTCGCATGTTGTGATTAGAATACCTCATGATTTAAGAATTAATAAATTTCACATTTGTACGAAATGCAAACCGGGATAAATGACTCCTTCGAATGACGAATTGAAATGGATTTAGAGTTTTAATGGTGTTTATACTGGTTTGATTCAATCAATATACTAGGTTGTTTAGCCACATGTGTTAATTTCATTATCAATGTGTCAAAAAGTGTGTTTGTAGTCAATAGTGGAGCCGTGCTAATAAGAAATGATGGGAGGCACTCTCTGATTTTCAATTCCACAATTAATATCAATAAGAAATGAGATTCAAGTTCAAGCACTCCATTGTTTGATAAGTTGAATGAATTCCTATTATAAAAGGTCCATGGGCATTTTTTTCATAACGAATATCGTCATTGAGGAAGAAGCAAAATGAATTTAAAAGTTATTGCATGAAAAATTGTCCTGGTAACAATATGAGGAGCATAATTCACATGACGTGAATAAAATGTCTTATTATTTCAAAATTAATCCAGTTCACATTTGTACGTAATGCATACCATTATGAATGACTCCTTTGATAGACGAATTTGAATGGATTTAGAGTTTTAATGGTGTTTATACTTGTTTAATTCAATCAATATACTAGGTTGTTTTGCCACATGTGTTAATTTCATTATCAATGTGTCAAAAAGTGTGTTTGGAGTCAAAACAGGAGCCTTGCTAATGAGAAATGATGGGAGGCACTCTCTTATTTTTAATTCAACAATGAATATCAATAACAAGTGAAATTCAAGATCAAGCACTCCATTGTTTGATAAATTGAATGAATTCCTGTTATAAATAGTCCATGGGCATTTTTTCATAATGAATATCGTCATTAAGGAAGAAGCAAAATGAATTTAAAAGTTATTGCATGAAAAATTGTCTTGGTAACAATATGAGGAGCATAATACACATGAGGTGACTAGAATGTCTTATTATTTCAGAATTAATCCAGTTCACATTTGTATGGAATGCATACCATGATGAATGACTCCTTTGATAGACGGATTTGAATGGATTGAGAGTTTTAATGGTGTTTATACTTGTTTGATTCAATCAACATACTAGGTTGTTTAGCCACATGTGTTAATTTCATTATCAATGTGTCAAAAAGTGTGTTTGGAGTCAAAAGAGGAGCCTTGCTAATAAGAAATGATGGGAGGCACTCTCTAATTTTGAATTCCACAATTAATAACAATAAGAAATGAAATTCCAGTTCATGCACTCCGTTGTTTGATAAATTGAATTAATTCCTGTTATAGATGGTCCATGGGCTTTTTCTTCATAATGAATATCGTCATTAAGGAACACGCAAAATGTAATTTGAAAGTTATTGCATGAAAAATAGTCTTGGTAACAATATGAGGAGTATAATTCATATTAGGTGAATAGAATGTATTATTATTTCAGAATTAAACCAGTTCACATTTGTACGGAATGCATACCATGATGAATGACTCCTTTAACTGATGGATTTAAATGGATTTAGAGTTTTAATGGAGTTTATACTGGTTTGATTCAATCAATATACTAGGATGTTTAGCCACATGTGTTAATTTCATTATCAATGTGTCAAAAAGTGTGTTTGGACTCAAAAGAAGATCATTGCTAATGAGAAATGATGGGAGGCATTCTCTAATTTTGAATTCCATAATTAATATCAATAAGAAATGGAATTCAAGATCAATGACACCATTGTTTGTTAAATTGAATGAATTCATGTTATAGATGGTCCATGGGCATTGTTTTCATAATGAATATCGTCATTAAGGAAGAAGCAAAATGTAATTTGAAAGTTATTGCATGAAAAATAGTCTTGGTAAACAATATGAGGAGCATAATTTACTTGACGTGAATAGAATGTCTTATTATTTCAGAATTAAACAAGTTGACATTTGTACGGAATGCATACCATGATGAATGACTCCTTTGATAGATGGATTTAAATGGATTTAGAGTTTCAATGGTGGTTATACTTGTTTGATTCAAACAGTATACTAGATTGTTTAGCCACATGTGTTAATTTTATGATCAATGTGTCAAAAAGTGTGTTTGGAGTCAAAAGAGGAACCTTGCTAATAAGAAATGATGGGAGGCACTCTCTAATTTTGAATTGCGCAATTAATATCAATAAGAAATGAAATGCAAGATCAAGCACACCATTGTTTGATAAATTCAAAGAATTCCCGTTATAATTAGTCCATGGGCATTTTTCTCATAATGAATATCGTCATTCAGGAAGAAGCAAAATGTAATTTAAAAGTTATTACATGAAAAATTGTCTTGGTAACAAGATGAGGAGCATAATTCACATGCGGTGAATAGAATGTCTTATTATTTCAAAATTAATCCAGTTCACATTTGTACGGAATGCATACCATGATGAATGACTCCTTTCACAGATGGATTTGAATGGATTTAGAGTTTTAATGGTGTTTATACTTGTGTGATTCAATCAACATACTAGGTTGTTTAGCCACATGTGTTAATTTCATTATTATTGTGTCAAAAAGTGTGTTTGGAGTCAAAACAGGAGCCTTGCTAATGAGAAATGATGGGAGGCACTCTCTTATTTTTAATTCAACAATTAATATCAACAAGAAGTGAAATTGAAGATTCAGCACTCCATTGTTTGATAGATTGAATGAATTCCTGTTATAAATAGTCCATGGGCATTTTTTCCATAATCAATATCGTCATTATGGAAGAAGCAAAATGAATTTAAGAGTTATTGCATGAAAAATTGTCTTGGAAACAATCTGAGGAGCATAATTCACATGAGGTGAATAGAATGTCTTATTATTTCCGAATTAAACCAGTTGACATTTGTACGGAATGCATACCATGATGAATGACTCCTTTGACTGATGGATTTAAATGGATTCAGCACTCCATTGTTTGATAAGTTGAATGAATTCCTGTTGTAAATGGTCAATGGGCATTTTTTTCATAACGAATATAGTTATTAAGGATGAGGCAAAATTTAATTTCAAGGATAATGCATGAAAAATCGTCTTGGTAGCAATAAGAGGAACCTAATTCACATGAGGTGATTAGAATGACTCATAATTTAAGAATTAATACAATTCACATTTGTACGAAATGCAAACCGCAATAAATGACTCCTTCGAATGATGGATTGAAATGGATTTATAGTTTCAATGGTGTTTCTACTGGTTTGATTCAATCAATATACTCGGTTATTTAGCCACCTGTGTTAATTTCATTATCAATGTGTCAAAAAGTGTGTTTTGGGTCAAAAGAGGAGCCTTGCTAATCAGAAATGATGGGAGGCACTCTCTAATTTTCAATTCCACAATCAATATCAATAAGAAATGATATTCAAGTTCAAGCACTCCATTGTTTGATAAGTTGAATGAATTCCTGTTATAAATGGTCAATGGGCATTTTTTTCATAACGAATATCGTCATTGAGGAAGAAGCAAAATCAATTTAAAAGTTATTGCATGAAAAATTGTCTTGGTAACAATATAAGGAGCATAATTCACGTAAGGTGAATAGAATGTCTTATTATTTCATAATTAATCCAGTTCACATTTGTACGGAATGCATACTATGATGAATGACTCCTTTGACAGATGGATTTGAATGGATTTAGAATTTTAATGGTGTTTATACTTGTTTAATTCAATCAATATACTATGTTGTTTAGCCATATGTGTTAATTTCATTATCAATGTGTCAAAAAGTGTGTTTGGAGTCAAAACAGGAGCCTTGCTAATGAGAAATGATGGGAGGCACTCTCTTATTTTTAATTCAACAATTAATATCAATAAGAAGTGAAATTCAAGATAAAGCGCTCCATTGTTTGATAAATTGAATGAATTCCTGTTATAAATAGTCCATGGGCATTTTTTTCATAACGAATATCGTTATTAAGGAAGAAGCAAAATGTAATTTAAAAGTTATTGCATGAAAAATTGCCTTGGCAACAATCTGAGGAGCATAATTCAAATGAGGTGAATAGAATGTCTTATTATTTCAGAATTAAACCAGTTCATATTTGTACGGAATGCATACCATGATGAATGACTCCTTTGACTGATGGATTTAAATGGATTTAGAGTTTTAATGGTGTTTATACTTGTTTGATTGAATCAATATACTAGGTTGTTTAGCCACATGTGTTAATTTCATTATCAATGTGTCAAAAAGTGAGTTTGGAGTCCAAAGAGGAGCCTTGCTAATAAGAAATGATGGGAGGCACTCTGTAATTTTCAATTCCACAATTAATATCAATACGAAATGAAATTCAAGATCAAGGACACCATTGTTTGTTAAATTGAATGAATTCATGTTATAGATGGTCCGTGAGCTTTTTTTTCATAATGAATATCGTCATTAAGGAAGAAGCAAAATGTAATTTGAAAGTTATTGCAGGAAAATAGTCTTGGTAACAATATGAGGAGCATAATTCACATGAGGTGAATAGAATGGCCTATTATTTAAGAATAAAACTAGTTGACATTTGTACAGAATGCATACCATTATGAATGACTCCTTTGACAAATGAATTTAAATAAATTTAGAGTTTTAATGGTGTCTATATTTGTTTGATTCAATCAATATACTTGGTTGTTTAGCCACATGTGTTAATTTCATGATCAATGTGTCAAAAGGTGTGTTTGGACTCAAAAGAAGAGCATTGCTAACGAGAAATGATGGGAGGCACTCTCTAATTTTGAATTCCACAATTAATATCAATAATAAATGAAATTCAACATCAAGGACACCATTGTTTGTTAAATTGGATGAATTCATGTTATAGATGGTCCATGGGCATTTTTTTCATAATGAATATCGTCATTAAGGAAGAAGCAAAATGCAATTTGAATGTTATTGCAGGAAAAATAGTCTTGGTAACAATATGAGGAGCATAATTCACATAAGGTGAATAGAATGTCCTATTATTTAAGAATAAAACCAGTTGACATTTGTACAGAATGCATACCATTATGAATGACTCCTTTGACAGATGAATTTAAATAAATTTAGAATTTTAATGGTGTTTATACTTGTTTGATTCAATCAATATACTTGGTTGTTTAGCCACATGTGTTAATTTCATGATCAATGTGTCAAAAAGTGTGTTTGGACTCAAAAGAAGAGCATTGCTAATGAGAAATGATGGGAGGCACTCTCTAATTTTGAATTCCACAATTAATATCAATAATAAATGAAATTCAAGATCAAGGACACCATTGTTTGTTAAATTGGATGAATTCATGTTATAGATGGTCCATGGGCATTTTTTTCATAATTAATATCGTCATTAAGGACGAAGCAAAATGTAATTTGAAAGTTATTGCAGGAAAAATAGTCTTGGTAACAATATGAGGAGCATAATTCACATGAGGTGAATAGAATGTCCTATTATTTAAGAATAAAACCAGTTGACATTTGTACAGAATGCATACCATTATGAATGACTCCTTTGACAGATGAATTTAAATAAATTTAGAATTTTAATGGTGTTTATACTTGTTTGATTCAATCAATATACTTGGTTGTTTAGCCACATGTGTTAATTTCATGATCAATGTGTCAAAAGGTGTGTTTGGACTCAAAAGAAGAGCATTGCTAATGAGAAATGATGGGAGGCACTCTCTAATTTTGAATTCCATAATTAATATCAATAATAAATGAAATTCAACATCAAGGACACCATTGTTTGTTAAATTGGATGAATTCATGTTATAGATGGTCCATGGGCATTTTTTTCATAATGAATATCGTCATTAAGGACGAAGCAAAATGTAATTTGAAAGTTATTGCAGGAAAAATAGTCTTGGTAACAATATGAGGAGCATAATTCACATGAGGTGAATAGAATGTCCTATTATTTAAGAATAAAACCAGTTGACATTTGTACAGAATGCATACCATTATGAATGACTCCTTTGACAGATGAATTTAAATAAATTTAGAATTTTAATGGTGTTTATACTTGTTTGATTCAATCAATATACTTGGTTGTTTAGCCACATGTGTTAATTTCATGATCAATGTGTCAAAAGGTGTGTTTGGACTCAAAAGAAGAGCATTGCTAATGAGAAATGATGGGAGGCACTCTCTAATTTTGAATTCCACAATTAATATCAATAATAAATGAAATTCAAGATCAAGGACACCATTGTTTGTTAAATTGGATGAATTCATGTTATAGATGGTCCATGGGCATTTTTTTCATAATGAATATCGTCATTAAGGAAGAAGTAAAATGTAATTTGAAATTTATTCCATGAAAAATAGTCTTGGTAACAATATGAGGAGCATAATTCACAGGAGGGAAATAGAATGCCGTCTTGTTTCAAAATTAAACCAGTTCACATTTGTACGAAATGCATAACATCATGAATGACTCCTTTGACTGATGGATTTAGAAATTTTAATGGTGTTTTACTTGTGTTTGATTAAATCAATATACTATGTTGTTTAGCCACATGTTTTCATTTTATGATCAATGTGTCAAAAAGTGTGTTTGGAGTCAAAAGAGGAGCCTTGTTAATAAGAAATGATGGGAGGCACTCTCTAATTTTGAATTCCACAATTAATATCAATAAGAAATGAAATTCAAGATCAAGCACTCCATTTTTTGATAAATTGAAAGAATTCCTGTTATAAATAGTCCATGGGCATTTTTTTCATAATGAATATCGTCATTAAGGAAGAAGCAAAATGTAATTTAAAAGTTATTGCATGAAAAATTGCCTTGGCAACAATCTGAGCAGCATAATTCAAATGAGGTGAATAGAATGTCTTATTATTTCAGAATTAAACCAGTTCACATTTGTACGGAATGCATACCATGATCAATGACTCCTTTGACTCATGGATTTAAATGGATTTAGAGTTTTAATGGTGTTTATAGTTGTTTGATTGAATCAATATACTAGGTTGTTTAGCCACATGTGTTAATTTCATTATCAATGTGTCAAAAAGTGAGTTTGGAGTCCAAAGAGGAGCCTTGCTAATAAGAAATGATGGGAGGCACTCTGTAATTTTGAATTCCACAATTAATATCAATACGAAATGAAATTCAAGATCAAGGACACCATTGTTTGTTAAATTGAATGAATTCATGTTATAGATGGTCCGTGAGCTTTTTTTTCATAATGAATATCGTCATTAAGGAAGAAGCAAAATGTAATTTGAAAGTTATTGTAGGAAAATAGTCTTGGTAACAATATGAGGAGCATAATTCACATGAGGTGAATAGAATGGCCTATTATTTAAGAATAAAACTAGTTGACATTTGTACAGAATGCATACCATTATGAATGACTCCTTTGACAGATGAATTTAAATAAATTTAGAGTTTTAATGGTGTTTATATTTATTTGATTCAATCAATATACTTGGTTGTTTAGCCACATGTGTTAATTTCATGATCAATGTGTCAAAAGGTGTGTTTGGACTCAAAAGAAGAGCATTGCTAATGAGAAATGATGGGAGGCACTCTCTAATTTTGAATTCCACAATTAATATCAATAATAAATGAAATTCAAGATCAAGGACACCATTGTTTGTTAAATTGGATGAATTCATTTTATAGATGGTCCATGGGCATTTTTTTCATAATGAATATCGTCATTAAGGACGAAGCAAAATGTAATTTGAAAGTTATTGCAGGAAAAATAGTCTTGGTAACAATATGAGGAGCATAATTCACATGAGGTGAATAGAATGTCCTATTATTTAAGAATAAAACCAGTTGACATTTGTACAGAATGCATACCATTATGAATGACTCCTTTGACACATGAATTTAAATAAATTTAGAATTTTAATGGTGTTTATACTTGTTTGATTCAATCAATATACTTGGTTGTTTAGCCACATGTGTTAATTTCATGATCAATGTGTCAAAAGGTGTGTTTGGACTCAAAAGAAGAGCATTGCTAATGAGAAATGATGGGAGGCACTCTCTAATTTTGAATTCCACAATTAATATCAATAATAAATGAAATTCAACATCAAGGACACCATTGTTTGTTAAATTGGATGAATTCATGTTATAGATGGTCCATGGGCATTTTTTTCGTAATGAATATCGTCATTAAGGACGAAGCAAAATGTAATTTGAAAGTTATTGCAGGAAAAATAGTCTTGGTAACAATATGAGGAGCATAATTCACATGAGGTGAATAGAATGTCCTATTATTTAAGAATAAAACCAGTTGACATTTGTACAGAATGCATACCATTATGAATGACTCCTTTGACAGATGAATTTAAATAAATTTAGAATTTTAATGGTGTTTATACTTGTTTGATTCAATCAATATACTCGGTTGTTTAGCCACATGTGTTAATTTCATTATCAATGTGTCAAAAGGTGTGTTTGGACTCAAAAGAAGAGCATTGCTAATGAGAAAAGATGGGAGGCACTCTCTAATTTTGAATTCCACAATTAATATCAATAATAAATGAAATTCAAGATCAAGGACACCATTGTTTGTTAAATTGGATGAATTCATGTTATAGATGGTCCATGGGCATTTTTTTCATAATGAATATCGTCATTAAGGAAGAAGCAAAATGTAATTTGAAATTTATTCCATGAAAAATAGTCTTGGAAACAATATGAGGAGCATAATTCACAGGAGGGAAATAGAATGCCTTCTTGTTTCAAAATTAAACCAGTTCACATTTGTACGAAATGCATAACATCATGAATGACTCCTTTGACTGATGGATTTAGAATTTTAATGGTGTTTATACTTGTTTGATTAAATCAATATACTATGTTGTTTAGCCACATGTTTTCATTTTATGATCAATGTGTCAAAAAGTGTGTTTGGAGTCAAAAGAGGAGCCTTGCTAATAAGAAATGATGGGAGGCACTCTCTAATTTTGAATTCCACAATTAATATCAATAAGAAATGAAATTCAAGATCAAGCACTCCATTTTTTGATAAATTGAAGGAATTCCTGTTATAAATAGTCCATGGGCATTTTTTTCATAATGAATATCGTCATTAAGGAAGAAGCAAAATGTAATTTAAAAGTTATTGCATGAAAAATTGCCTTGGCAACAATCTGAGCAGCATAATTCAAATGAGGTGAATAGAATGTCTTATTATTTCACAATTAAACCAGTTCACATTTGTACGGAATGCATACCATGATCAATGACTCCTTTGACTCATGGATTTAAATAGATTTAGAGTTTTAATGGTGTTTATAGTTGTTTGATTGAATCAATATACTAGGTTGTTTAGCCACATGTGTTAATTTCATTATCAATGTGTCAAAAAGTGAGTTTGGAGTCCAAAGAGGAGCCTTGCTAATAAGAAATGATGGGAGGCACTCTGTAATTTTGAATTCCACAATTAATATCAATACGAAATGAAATTCAAGATCAAGGGCACCATTGTTTGTTAAATTGAATGAATTCATGTTATAGATGGTCCGTGAGCTTTTTTTTCATAATGAATATCGTCATTAAGGAAGAAGCAAAATGTAATTTGAAAGTTATTGCAGGAAAATAGTCTTGGTAACAATATGAGGAGCATAATTCACATGAGGTGAATAGAATGTCCTATTATTTAAGAATAAAACCAGTTGACATTTGTACAGAATGCATACCATTATGAATGACTCCTTTGACAGATGAATTTAAATAAATTTAGAATTTTAATGGTGTTTATACTTGTTTGATTCAATCAATATACTTGGTTGTTTAGCCACATGTGTTAATTTCATGATCAATGTGTCAAAAGGTGTGTTTGGACTCAAAAGAAGAGCATTGCTAATGAGAAATGATGGGAGGCACTCTCTAATTTTGAATTCCACAATTAATATCAATAATAAATGAAATTCAAGATCAAGGACACCATTGTTTGTTAAATTGGATGAATTCATGTTATAGATGGTCCATGGGCATTTTTTTCATAATGAATATCGTCATTAAGGAAGAAGCAAAATGTAATTTGAAAGTTATTCCATGAAAAATAGTCTTGGTAACAATATGAGGAGCATAATTCACAGGAGGGAAATAGAATGCCTTCTTATTTCAAAATTAAACCAGTTCACATTTGTAGGAAATGCATAACATCATGAATGACTCCTTTGACTGATGGATTTAGAATTTTAATGGTGTTTATACTTGTTTGATTAAATCAATATACTATGTTGTTTAACCACATGTGTTCATTTTATGATCAATGTGTCAAAAAGTGTGTTTGGAGTCAAAAGAGAAGCCTTGCTAATAAGAAATGATGGGAGGCACTCTCTAATTTTGAATTCCACAATTAATATCAATAAGAAATGAAATTCAAGATCAAGCACTCCATTTTTTGATAAATTGAAAGAATTCCTGTTATAAATAGTCCATGGGCATTTTTTTCATAATGAATATCGTCATTAAGGAAGAAGCAAAATGTGATTTAAAAGTTATTGCATGAAAAATTGTCTTGGTAACAATATGAGGAGCATAATTCACATGAGGTGAATAGAATGTCTTATTATTTCATAATTAAACCAGTTCACATTTGTACGGAATGCATACCGTGATGAATGACTCCTTTGACTGATGGATTTCAATGGATTTAGAGTTTTAATGGTGTGTTTATACTTGTTTGATTCAATCAATATACTAGGTTGTTTAGCCACATGTGTTAATTTCATGATCAATGTGTCCAAAGGTGTGTTTGGAGTCAAAAGAAGTACATTGCTAATGAGAAATGATGGGAGGCACTCTCTAATTTTGAATTCCACAATTAATATCAATAAGAAATGAAATTCAAGATCAAGGACACCATTGTTTGTTAAATTGAATGAATTCATGTTATAGATGGTCCATGGGCTTTTTTTTCATAATGAATATCGTCATTAAGGAAGAAGCAAAATGTAATTTGAAAGTTATTGCAGGAAAAATAGTCTTGGTAACAATATGAGGAGCATAATTCACATGAGGTGAATAGAATGTCCTATTATTTAAGAATAAAACCAGTTGACATTTGTACAGAATGCATACCATTATGAATGACTCCTTTGACAGATGAATTTAAATAAATTTAGAATTTTAATGGTGTTTATACTTGTTTGATTCAATCAATATACTTGGTTGTTTAGCCACATGTGTTAATTTCATGATCAATGTGTCAAAAGGTGTGTTTGGACTCAAAAGAAGAGCATTGCTAATGAGAAATGATGGGAGGCACTCTCTAATTTTGAATTCCATAATTAATATCAATAATAAATGAAATTCAAGATCAAGGACACCATTGTTTGTTAAATTGGATGAATTCATGTTATAGATGGTCCATGGGCATTTTTTTCATAATGAATATCGTCATTAAGGAAGAAGCAAAATGTAATTTGAAAGTTATTCCATGAAAAATAGTCTTGGTAACAATATGAGGAGCATAATTCACAGGAGGGAAATAGAATGCCTTCTTATTTCAAAATTAAACCAGTTCACATTTGTACGAAATGCATAACATCATGAATGACTCCTTTGACTGATGGATTTTGAATTTTAATGGTGTTTATACTTGTTTGATTAAATCAATATACTATGTTGTTTAGCCACATGTGTTCATTTTATGATCAATGTGTCAAAAAGTGTGTTTGCAGTCAAAAGAGGAGCCTTGCTAATAAGAAATGATGGGAGGCACTCTCTAATTTTGAATTCCACAATTAATATCAATAAGAAATGAAATTCAAGATCAAGCACTCCATTTTTTGATAAATTGAAAGAATTCCTGTTATAAATAGTCCATGGGCATTTTTTTCATAATGAATATCGTCATTAAGGAAGAAGCAAAATGTGATTTAAAAGTTATTGCATGAAAAATTGTCTTGGTAACAATATGAGGAGCATAATTCACATGAGGAGAATAGAATGTCTTATTATTTCATAATTAAACCAGTTCACATTTGTACGGAATGCATACCGTGATGAATGACTCCTTTGACTGATGGATTTCAATGGATTTAGAGTTTTAATGGTGTTTATACTTGTTTGATTCAATCAATATACTAGGTTGTTTAGCCACATGTGTTAATTTCATGATCAATGTGTCCAAAGGTGTGTTTGGAGTCAAAAGAAGTACATTGCTAATGAGAAATGATGGGAGGCACTCTCTAATTTTGAATTCCACAATTAATATCAATAAGAAAGGAAATTCAAGATCAAGGACACCATTGTTTGTTAAATTGAATGAATTCATGTTATAGATGGTCCATGGGCTTTTTTTTCATAATGAATATCGTCATTAAGGAAGAAGCAAAATGTAATTTGAAAGTTATTGCAGGAAAAATAGTCTTGGTAACAATATGAGGAGCATAATTTACATGAGGTGAATAGAATGTCTTATTATTTCATAATTAAACCAGTTCACATTTGTACGGAATGCATACCATGATGAATGACTCCTTTGACTGATGGATTTAAATGGATTTAGAGTTTTAATGGTGTTTATACTTGTTTGATTCAATAAATATACTAGGTTGTTTAGCCACATGTGTTAATTTCATGATCAATGTGTCCAAAGGTGTGTTTGGAGTCAAAAGAAGTACATTGCTAATGAGAAATGATGGGAGGCACTCTCTAATTTTGAATTCCACAATTAATATCAATAAGAAAGGAAATTCAAGATCAAGCACTCCAATGTTTGATAAGTTGAATGAATTCCTGTTGTAAATGGTCCATGGGCATTTTTTTCATGACGAATATAGTTATTAAGGATGAAGCAAAATTTAATTTCAAGGATAATGCATGAAAAATCGTCTTGGTAGCAATAAGAGGAACCTAATTCACATGAGGTGATTAGAATGACTCATAATTTAAGAATTAATACAATTCACATTTGTACGAAATGCAAACCGCAATAAATGACTCCTTCGAATGATGGATTGAAATGGATTTAGAGTTTTAATGGTATTTATACTGGTTTGATTCAATCAATATATTCGGTTGTTTAGCCACCTGTGTTAATTTCATTATCAATGTGTCAAAAAGTGTGTTTTGGGTCAAAAGAGGAGCCTTGCTAATCAGAAATGATGGGAGGCACTCTCTAATTTTCAATTCCACAATCAATATCAATAAGAAATGATATTCAAGTTCAAGCACTCCATTGTTTGATAAGTTGAATGAATTCCTGTTATAAATGGTCAATGAGCATTTTTTTCATAACGACTATCGTCATTGAGGAAGAAGCAAAATCAATTTAAAAGTTATTGCATGAAAAATTGTCTTGGTAACAATATAAGGAGCATAATTCACATAAGGTGAATAGAATGTCTTATTATTTCATAATTAATCCAGTTCACATTTGTACGGAATGCATACCATGATGAATGACTCCTTTAACAGATGGATTTGAATGGAGTTAGAGTTTTAATGGTGTTTATACTTGTTTAATTCAATCAATATACTATGTTGTTTAGCCACATGTGTTAATTTCATTATCAATGTGTCAAAAAGTGTGTTTGGAGTCAAAACAGGAGCCTTGCTAATGAGAAATGATGGGAGGCACTCTCTTATTTTTAATTCAACAATTAATATCAATAAGAAGTGAAATTCAAGATCAAGCGCTCCATTGTTTGATAAATTGAATGAATTCCTGTTATAAATAGTCCATGGGCATTTTTTTCATAAAGAATATCGTCATTAAGGAAGAAGCAAAATGTAATTTAAAAGTTATTGCATGAAAAATTGCCTTGGCAACAATCTGAGGAGCATAATTCAAATGAGGTGAATAGAATGTCTTATTATTTCAGAATTAAACCAGTTCACATTTGTACGGAATGCATACCATGATCAATGACTCCTTTGACTCATGGATTTAAATGGATTTAGAGTTTTAATGGTGTTTATAGTTGTTTGATTGAATCAATATACTAGGTTGTTTAGCTACATGTGTTAATTTCATTATCAATGTGTCAAAAAGTGAGTTTGGAGTCCAAAGAGGAGCCTTGCTAATAAGAAATGATGGGAGGCACTCTGTAATTTTGAATTCCACAATTAATATCAATACGAAATGAAATTCAAGATCAAGGACACCATTGTTTGTTAAATTGAATGAATTCATGTTATAGATGGTCCGTGAGCTTTTTTTTCATAATGAATATCGTCATTAAGGAAGAAGCAAAATGTAATTTGAAAGTTATTGCAGGAAAAATAGTCTTGGTAACAATATGAGGAGCATAATTCACATGAGGTGAATAGAATGTCCTATTATTTAAGAATAAAACCAGTTGACATTTGTACAGAATGCATACCATTATGAATGACTCCTTTGACAGATGAATTTAAATAAATTTAGAGTTTTAATGGTGTTTATACTTATTTGATTCAATCAATATACTTGGTTGTTTAGCCACATGTGTTAATTTCATGATCAATGTGTCAAAAGGTGTGTTTGGACTCAAAAGAAGAGCATTGCTAATGAGAAATGATGGGAGGTACTCTCTAATTTTGAATTCCACAATTAATATCAATAATAAATGGAATTCAAGATCAAGGACACCATTGTTTGTTAAATTGGATGAATTCATGTTATAGATGGTCCATGGGCATTTTTTTTCATAATGAATATCGTCATTAAGGAAGAAGCAAAATGTAATTTGAAAGTTATTGCATGAAAAATTGTCTTGGTAACAATATGAGGAGCATAATTCACAGGAGGGGAATAGAATGTCTTCTTATTTAAGAATTAAACCAGTTCACATTTGTACGAAATGCATAACATGATGAATGACTCCTTTGACTGATGGATTTAAATGGATTTAGAATTTTAATGGTGTTTATACTTGTTTGATTAAATCAATATGCTATGTTGTTTAGCCACATGTGTTCATTTTATGATCAATGTGTCAAAAAGTGTGTTTGGAGTCAAAAGAGGAGCCTTGCTAGTAAGAAATGATGGGAGGCACTCTCTAATTTTGAATTCCACAATTAATATCAATGAGAAATGAAATTCAAGATCAAGCACTCCATTTTTTGATAAATTGAAAGAATTCCTGTTATAAATAGTCCATGGGCATTTTTTTCATAATGAATATCGTCATTTAGGAAGAAGCAAAATGTAATTTCAAAGTTATTGCATGAAAAATTGTCTTGGTAACAATATGAGGAGCATAATTCACATAAGGTGAATAGAATGTCTTATTATTTTAGAATTAAACCAGTTCACATTTGTATGGAATGCATACCATGATGAATGACTCCTTTGATTGATGGATTTAGTGTTTTGATGGTGTTTATACTTGTTTGATTCAATCAATATACTAGGTTGTTTAGCCACATGTGTTAATTTCATGATCAATGTGTCCAAAGGTGTGTTTGGAGTCAAAAGAAGTGCATTGCTAATGAGAAATGATGGGAGGCACTCTCTAATTTTGAATTTCACAATTAATATCAATAAGAAATGAAATTCAAGTTCAAGCACTCCATTGTTTGATACGTTGAATGAATTCCTGTTATAAATGGTCAATGGGCATTTTTTTCATAACGAATATAGTTATTAAGGATGAAGCAAAATTTAATTTCAAGGTTAATGCATGAAAAATAGTCTTGATAGCAATAAGAGGAACCTAATTCACATGAGGTGATTAGAATGACTCATAATTTAAGAATTAATACAATTCACATTTGTATGAAATGATGGGAGGCACTCTCTTATTTTTAATTCAACAATTAATATCAATAAGAAGTGAAATTCAAGATCAAGCGCTCCATTGTTTGATAAATTGAATGAATTCCTGTTATAAATAGTCCATGGGCATTTTTTTTTCATAATGAATATCGTCATTAAGGAAGAAGCAAAATGTAATTTAAAAGTTATTGCATGAAAAATTGTCTTGGTAACAATCTGAGGAGCATAATTCAAATGAGGTGAATAGAATGTCTTATTATTTCAGAATTCAACCAGTTCACATTTGTACGGAATGCATACCATGATGAATGACTCCTTTGACTCATGGATTTAAATGGATTTAGAGTTTTAATGGTGTTTATAGTTGTTTGATTGAATCAATATACTAGGTTGTTTAGCCACATGTGTTAATTTCATTATCAATGTGTCAAAAAGTGAGTTTGGAGTCCAAAGAGGAGCCTTGCCAATAAGAAATGATGGGAGGCACTCTGTAATTTTGAATTCCACAATTAATATCAATAAGAAATGAAATTCAAGATCAAGGACACAATTGTTTGTTAAATTGAATGAGTTCATGTTATAGATGGTCCATGGGCATTGTTTTCATAATCAATATCGTCATTAAGGAAGAAGCAAAATGTAATTTGAAAGTTATTACATCAAAAATAGTCTTGGTAACAATATGAGGAGCATAATTCACATGAGGTGAATAGAATGTCTTATTATTTCAGAATTAAACAAGCTGACATTTGTACGGAAAGCATACAATGATGAATCACTCCTTTGACTGATGGATTTAAATAGATTTAGAGTTTTAATGGTGTTTATACTTGTTTGATTTGATCAATATACTAGGTTGTTTAGCCACATGTGTTAATTTCATTATCAATGTGTCAAAAAGTGTGTTTGGAGTCAAAACAGGAGCCTTACTAATAAGAAATGATGGGAGGCACTCTCTAATTTTGAATTCCATAATTAATATCAAGAAGAAATGAAATTCAAGATCAAGCACACCATTGTTTGATAAATTGAAAGAATTTCTGTTATAAATAGTCCATGGGCATTTTTTTCATAATGAATATATTCATTAAGGAGGAAACAAAATGTAATTTGAAAGTTATTGCAGGAAAAATAGTCTTGGTAACAATATGAGGAGCATCATTCACATGAGGTGAATAGAATGTCTTATTATTTCAAAATTAATCCAGTTCACATTTGTACGGAATGAATAACATGATGAATGACTCCTTTGACATATTGATTTGAATGGATTTAGAGTTTTAATGGTGTTTATACTTATTTGATTGAATCAATATACTAGGTTGTTTAGCCACATGTGTTAATTTCATTATCAATGTGTCAAAAAGTGAGTTTGGAGTGCAAAGAGGAGCCTTGCTAATAAGAAATGATGGGAGGCACTCTGTAATTTTGAATTCCACAATTAATATCAAGAAGAAATGGAATTCAAGATCAAGGACACCATTGTTAGTTAAATTGAATGAATTCATGTTATAGATGGTCCATGGGCATTGTTTTCATAATCAAGATCGTCATTAAGGAAGAAGCAAAATGTAATTTGAAAGTTATTGCATGAAAAATAGTCTTGGTAACAATATGATGAGCATAATTCACATGAGGTGAATAGAATGTCTTATTATTTCAGAATTAAACAAGTTGACATTAGTACGAAATGCATACCATGATGAATGACTCCTTTGACTGATGGATTTAAATAGATTTAGAGTTTTAATGGTGTTTATACTTGTTTGATTCGATCAATATGCTAGGTTGTTTAGCCACATGTGTTAATTTCATTATCAATGTGTCAAAAAAGTGAGTTTGGAGTCCAAAGAGGAGCCTTGCCAATAAGAAATGATGGGAGGCACTCTGTAATTTTGAATTCCACAATTAATATCAATAAGAAATGAAATTTAAGATCAAGGACACAATTGTTTGTTAAATTGAATGAGTTCATGTTATAGATGGTCCATGGGCATTGTTTTCATAATCAATATCGTCATTAAGGAAGAAGCAAAATGTAATTTGAAAGTTATTACATCAAAAATAGTCTTGGTAACAATATGAGGAGCATAATTCACATGAGGTGAATAGAATGTCTTATTATTTCAGAATTAAACAAGCTGACATTTGTACGGAAAGCATACAATGATGAATGACTCCTTTGACTGATGAATTTAAATAGATTTAGAGTTTTAATGGTGTTTATACTTGTTTGATTCAATCAATATACTCGGTTGTTTAGCCACATGTGTTAATTTCATTATCGATGTGTCAAAAAGTGTGTTTGGAGTCAAAATAGGAGCCTTGCTAATAAGAAATGATGGGAGGCACTCTCTAATTTTGAATTCCACAATTAATATCAATAAGAAATGAAATTCAAGATCAAGCACACCATTGTTTGATAAATTGAAAGAATTCCTGTTATAAATAGTCCATGGGCATTTTTTTCATAATGAATATAGTCATTAAGGAGGAAACAAAATGTAATTTGAAAGTTATTGCAGGAAAAATAGTCTTGGTAACAATATGAGGAGCATAATTCACATGAGGTGAATAAAATGTCTTATTATTTGAGAATAAAACCAGTTGACATTTGTACAGAATGCATACCATTATGAATGACTCCTTTGACAGATGAATTTAAATAAATTTAGAGTTTTAATGGTGTTTATACTTGTTTGCTTTAATCAATATACTTGGTTGTTTAGCCACATGTGTTAATTTCATGATCAGTGTGTCAAAAGGTGTATTTGGACTCAAAAGTAGAGGATTGCTAATGAGAAATGATGGGAGGCACTCTCTAATTTTGAATTCCACAATTAACATCAATAAAAAATGAAATTCAAGATCAAGGACACTATTGTTTGTTAAATTGAATGAATTCATGTTATAGATGGTCCATGTGCATTTTTTTCATAATGAATATCGTCATTAAGGAAGAAGCAAAATGTAATTTGAAAGTTATTGCATGAAAAATAGTCTTAGTAACAATATGAGGAGCATAATTCACATGAGGGGAATAGAATGTCTTATTATTTCAAAATTAATCCAGTTCACATTTGTACGGAATGCATACCATGATGAATGACTCCATTGACAGATTGATTTGAATGGATTTAGAGTTTTAATGGTGTTTATACTTGTTTAATTGAATCAATATATTAGGTTGTTTAGCCACATGTGTTAATTTCATTATCAATGTGTCAAAAAGTGAGTTTGGAGTGCAAAGAGGAGCCTTGCTAATAAGAAATGATGGGAGGCACTCTGTAATTTTGAATTCCACAATTAATATCAAGAAGAAATGGAATTCAAGATCAAGGACACCATTGTTAGTTAAATTGAATGAATTCATGTTATAGATGGTCCATGGGCATGAATCAAGATCGTCATTAAGGAAGAAGCAAAATGTAATTTGAAAGTTATTGCATGAAAAATAGTCTTGGTAACAATATGATGAGCATAATTCACATGAGGTGAATAGAATGTCTTATTATTTCAGAATTAAACAAGTTGACATTAGTACGAAATGCATACCATGATGAATGACTCCTTTGACTAATGGATTTAAATAGATTTAGAGTTTTAATGGTGTTTATACTTGTTTGATTCGATCAATATGCTAGGTTGTTTAGCCACATGTGTTAATTTCATTATCAATGTGTCAAAAAGTGAGTTTGGAGTCCAAAGAGGAGCCTTGCCAATAAGAAATGATGGGAGGCACTCTGTAATTTTGAATTCCACAATTAATATCAATAAGAAATGAAATTCAAGATCAAGGACACAATTGTTTGTTAAATTGAATGAGTTCATGTTATAGATGGTCCATGGGCATTGTTTTCATAATCAATATCGTCATTAAGGAAGAAGCAAAATGTAATTTGAAAGTTATTACATCAAAAATAGTCTTGGTAACAATATGAGGAGCATAATTCACATGAGGTGAATAGAATGTCTTATTATTTCAGAATTAAACAAGCTGACATTTGTACGGAAAGCATACAATGATGAATGACTCCTTTGACTGATGGATTTAAATAGATTTAGAGTTTTAATGGTGTTTATACTTGTTTGATTCGATCAATATGCTAGGTTGTTTAGCCACATGTGTTAATTTCATTATCAATGTGTCAAAAAGTGAGTTTGGAGTCCAAAGAGGAGCCTTGCTAATAAGAAATGATGGGAGGCACTCTGTAATTTTGAATTCCACAATTAATATCAATAAGAAATGGAATTCAAGATCAAGGACACCATTGTTAGTTAAATTGAATGAATTCATGTTATAGATGGTCCATGGGCATTGTTTTCATAATCAAGATCGTCATTAAGGAAGAAGCAAAATGTAATTTGAAAGTTATTGCATGAAAAATAGTCTTGTTAACAATATAAGGAGCATAATTCACATGAGTTGAATAGAATGTCTTATTATTTGAGAATAAAACCAGTTGACATTTGTATAGAATGCATACCATTATGAATGACTCCTTTGACTGATGAATTTAAATAAATTTAGAGTTTTAATGGTGTTTATACTTGTTTGCTTTAATCAATATACTTGGTTGTTTAGCCACATGTGTTAATTTCATGATCAGTGTGTCAAAAGGTGTATTTGGACTCAAAAGTAGAGGATTGCTAATGAGAAATGATGAGAGGCACTCTCTAATTTTGAATTCCACAATTAACATCAATAAAAAATGAAATTCAAGATCAAGGACACCATTGTTTGTTAAATTGAATGAATTCATGTTATAGATGGTCCATGTGCATTTTTTTCATAATGAATATCGTCATTAAGGAAGAAGCAAAATTTAATTTGAAAGTTATTGCATGAAAAATAGTCTTAGTAACAATATGAGGAGCATAATTCACATGAGGGGAATAGAATGTCTTATTATTTCAAAATTAATCCAGTTCACATTTGTACGGAATGCATACCATGATGAATGACTCCATTGACAGATTGATTTGAATGGATTTAGAGTTTTAATGGTGTTTATACTTGTTTAATTGAATCAATATATTAGGTTGTTTAGCCACATGTGTTAATTTCATTATCAATGTGTCAAAAAGTGAGTTTGGAGTGCAAAGAGGAGCCTTGCTAATAAGAAATGATGGGAGGCACTCTGTAATTTTGAATTCCACAATTAATATCAAGAAGAAATGGAATTCAAGATCAAGGACACCATTGTTAGTTAAATTGAATGAATTCATGTTATAGATGGTCCATGGGCATTGTTTTCATAATCAAGATCGTCATTAAGGAAGAAGCAAAATGTAATTTGAAAGTTATTGCATGAAAAATAGTCTTGGTAACAATATGATGAGCATAATTCACATGAGGTGAATAGAATGTCTTATTATTTCAGAATTAAACAAGTTGACATTAGTACGAAATGCATACCATGATGAATGACTCCTTTGACTGATGGATTTAAATAGATTTAGAGTTTTAATGGTGTTTATACTTGTTTGATTCGATCAATATGCTAGGTTGTTTAGCCACATGTGTTAATTTCATTATCAATGTGTCAAAAAGTGAGTTTGGAGTCCAAAGAGGAGCCTTGCCAATAAGAAATGATGGGAGGCACTCTGTAATTTTGAATTCCACAATTAATATCAATAAGAAATGAAATTTAAGATCAAGGACACAATTGTTTGTTAAATTGAATGAGTTCATGTTATAGATGGTCCATGGGCATTGTTTTCATAATCAATATCGTCATTAAGGAAGAAGCAAAATGTAATTTGAAAGTTATTACATCAAAAATAGTCTTGGTAACAATATGAGGAGCATAATTCACATGAGGTGAATAGAATGTCTTATTATTTCAGAATTAAACAAGCTGACATTTGTACGGAAAGCATACAATGATGAATGACTCCTTTGACTGATGAATTTAAATAGATTTAGAGTTTTAATGGTGTTTTTATACTTGTTTGATTCAATCAATATACTCGGTTGTTTAGCCACATGTGTTAATTTCATTATCGATGTGTCAAAAAGTGTGTTTTGAGTCAAAATAGGAGCCTTGCTAATAAGAAATGATGGGAGGCACTCTCTAATTTTGAATTCCACAATTAATATCAATAAGAAATGAAATTCAAGATCAAGCACACCATTGTTTGATAAATTGAAAGAATTCCTGTTATAAATAGTCCATGGGCATTTTTTTCATAATGAATATAGTCATTAAGGAGGAAACAAAATGTAATTTGAAAGTTATTGCAGGAAAAATAGTCTTGGTAACAATATGAGGAGCATAATTCACATGAGTTGAATAAAATGTCTTATTATTTGAGAATAAAACCAGTTGACATTTGTATAGAATGCATACCATTATGAATGACTCCTTTGACAGATGAATTTAAATAAATTTAGAGTTTTAATGGTGTTTATACTTGTTTGCTTCAATCAATATACTTGGTTGTTTAGCCACACGTGTTAATTTCATGATCAATGTGTCAAAAGGTGTATTTGGACTCAAAAGAAGAGCATTGCTAATGAGAAATGATGGGAGGCACTCTCTAATTTTGAATTCCACAATTAATATCAATAAGAAATGAAATTCAAGATAAAGGACACCCATTGTTTGTTAAATTGAATGAATTCATGTTATAGATGGTCCATGTGCATTTTTTTCATAATGAATATCGTCATTAAGGAAGAAGCAAAATGTAATTTGAAAGTTATTGCATGAAAAATAGTCTTGGTAACAATATGAGGAGCATAATTCACATGAGGTGAATAGAATGTCTTATTATTTAAGAATAAAACCAGTTGACATTTGTATAGAATGCATACCATTATGAATGACTCCTTTGAGATATGAATTTAAATAAATTTAGAGTTTTAATGGTGTTTATACTTGTTTGCTTCAATCAATATAGTTGGTTGTTTAGCCACATGTGTTAATTTCATGATCAATGTGTCAAAAGGTGTATTTGGACTCAAAAGAAGAGCATTGCTAATGCGAAATGATGGGAGGCACTCTCTAATTTTGAATTCCACAATTAATATCAATAAGAAATGAAATTCAAGATAAAGGACACCCATTGTTTGTTAAATTGAATGAATTCATGTTATAGATGGTCCATGTGCATTTTTTTCATAATGAATATCGTCATTAAGGAAGAAGCAAAATGTAATTTGAAAGTTATTGCATGAAAAATAGTCTTAGTAACAATATGAGGAGCATAATTCACATGAGGTGAATAGAATGTCTTATTATTTCAGAATTAGACAAGTTGACATTAGTACGAAATGCATGCCATGATGAATGACTCCTTTGCCTGATGGATTTAAATGGATTTAGAGTTTTAATGGTGTTTATACTTGTTTGATTCGATCAATATACTAGGTTGTTTAGCCACATGTGTTAATTTCATTATCAATGTGTCAAAAAGTGTGTTTGGAGTCAAAACAGGAGCCTTGCTAATAAGAAATGATGGGAGGCACTCTCTAAGTTTGAATTCCACAATTAATATCAATAAGAAATGAAATTCAAGATCAAGCACACCATTGTTTGATAAATTGAAAGAATTCCTGTTATAAATAGGTCATGGGCATTTTTTTCATAATGAATATAGTCATTAAGGAGGAAACAAAATGTAATTTGAAGGTTATTGCAGGAAAAATAGTCTTGGTAACAATATGAGGAGCATAATTCACATGAGGTGAATAGAATGTCTTATTATTTAAGAATAAAACCAGTTGACATTTGTATAGAATGCATACCATTATGAATGACTCCTTTGACGGATGAATTTAAATAAATTTAGAGTTTTAATGATGTTTATACTTGTTTGCTTCAATCAATATACTTGGTTGTTTAGCCACATGTGTTAATTTCATGATCAATGTGTCAAAAGGTGTATTTGTACCCAAAAGAAGAGCATTGCTAATGAGAAATGATGGGAGGCACTCTCTAATTTTGAATTCCACAATTAACATCAATAAAAAATGAAATTCAAGATCAAGGACACCATTGTTTGTTAAATTGAATGAATTCATGTTATAGATGGTCCATGTGCATTTTTTTCATAATGAATATCGTCATTAAGGAAGAAGCAAAATGTAATTTGAAAGTTATTGCATGAAAAATAGTCTTGGTAACAATATGAGGAGCATCATTCACATGAGGTGAATAGAATGTGTTATTATTTCAAAATTAATCCAGTTCACATTTGTACGGAATGCATAGCATGATGAATGACTCCTTTGACAGATTGATTTCAATGGATTTAGAGTTTTAATGGTGTTTATACTTCTTTGATTGAATCAATATACTAGGTTGTTTAGCCACATGTGTTAATTTCCTTATCAATGTGTCAAAAAGTAAGTTTGGAGTCCAAAGAGGAGCCTTGCTAATAAGAAATGATGGGAAACACTCTGTAATTTTGAATTCCACAATTAATATCAATAAGAAATGGAATTCAAGATCAAGGACACCAATGTTAGTTAAATTGAATGAATTCATGTTATAGATGGTCCATGGGCATTGTTTTCATAATCAAGATCGTCATTAAGGAAGAAGCAAAATGTAATTTGAATGTCATTGCATGAAAAATAGTCTTGGTAACAATATGAGGAGCATAATTCACATGAGGTGAATAGAATGTCTTATTATTTCAGAATTAAACAAGTTGACATTTGTATGGAATGCATACCATGATGAATGACTCCTTTGACTGATAGATTTAAATAGATTTAGAGTTTTAATGGTGTTTATACATGTTTGATTCGATCAATATACTAGGTTGTTTAGCCACATGTGTTAATTTCACTATCAATGGGTCAAAAAATGTGTTTGGAGTCAAAAGAGGAGCCTTGCTAATAAGAAATGATGGGAGGCACTCTCTAATTTTGAATTCCATAATTAATATCAATAAGAAATGAAATTCAAGATCAAGCACACCATTGTTTGATAAATTGAAAGAATTCCTGTTATAAATAGTCCATGGGCATTTTTTTCATAATGAATATAGTCATTAAGGAGGAAAAAAAATGTAATTTGAAAGTTATTGCAGGAAAAATAGTCTTGGTAACAATATGAGGAGCATAATTCGCATGAGGTGAATAGAATGTCTTATTATTTCAGAATTAAACCAGTTCACATTTGTACGGAATGCATACCATGATGAATGTCTCCTTTGACTGATAAATTTAAATGGATTTAGAGTTTCAATGGTGTTTATACTTGTTTGATTCAATCAATATACTAGGTTGTTTAGCCACATGTGTTAATTTCATGATCAATGTGTCAAAAGGTGTGTTTGGACTCAAAAGAAGAGCATTGCTAATGAGAAATGATGGGAGGCACTCTCTAATTTTGAATTCCATAATTAATATAAATAAGAAATGGCATTCAAGATCCAGGACACCATTGTTTGTTAAATTGAATGAATTCATGTTATAGATGGTCCATGGGCATTATTTTCATAATGAATATCATCATTAAGGAAGAAGCAAAATGTAATTTGAAAGTTATTGCATGAAAAATTGTCTTCGTAACAATCTGAGGAGCATAATTCCCTTGAGGTGAATAGAATCTCTTATTATTTCAGAATTAAACCAGTTCACATTTGTACGGAATACATACCATGATGAATCACTCCTTTGACAGATGGATTTGAATGGATTTAGAGTTTTAATGGTGTTTATACTTGTTTGATTCGATCAATATACTAGGTTGTTTAGCCACATGTGTTAATTTCATTATCCATGTGTCAAAAAGTGTGTTTGGAGTCAAAACAGGAGCCTTGCTAATAAGAAATGATGGGAGGCACTCTCTAAGTTTGAATTCCACAATTAATATCAATAAGAAATGAAATTCAAGATCAAGCACACCATTGTTTGATAAATTGAAAGAATTCCTGTTATAAATAGGTCATGGGCATTTTTTTCATAATGAATATAGTCATTAAGGAGGAAACAAAATGTAATTTGAAAGTTATTGCAGGAAAAATAGTCTTGGTAACAATATGAGGAGCATAATTCACATGAGGTGAATAGAATGTCTTATTATTTAAGAATAAAACCAGTTGACATTTGTATAGAATGCATACCATTATGAATGACTCCTTTGACGGATGAATTTAAATAAATTTAGAGTTTTAATGATGTTTATACTTGTTTGCTTCAATCAATATACTTGGTTGTTTAGCCACATGTGTTAATTTCATGATCAATGTGTCAAAAAGTGTGTTTGGAGTCAAAACAGGAGCCTTGCTAATAAGAAATGATGGGAGGCACTCTCTAATTTTGAATTTGACAATTAATATCAATAAGAAATGAAATTCAAGATCAAGCACACCATTGTTTGATAAATTGAAAGAATTCCTATTATAAATAGTCCATGGGCATTTTTTCATAATCAATATAGTCATTAAGGAGGAAACAAAATGTAATTTGAAAGTTATTGCATGAAAAATAGTCTTGGTAACAATCTAAGGAGCATAATTCACATGAGGTGAATAGAATTTCTTATTATTTCAGAATGAAACCAGTTCACATTTGTACGAAATGCATACCATGATGAATGACTCCTTTCACTAATGGATTTAAATGGATTTAGAGTTTTAATGGTGTTTATACTTGTTTGATTGAATCAATAAACTAGGTTGTTTAGCCACATGTGTTAATTTCATTATCAATGTGTCAAAAGGTGTGTTTGGAGACAAATGAGGAGCCTTGCTAATAAGAAATGGTGGGACGCACTCTGTAATTTTGCATTCCATAATTAATATCAATAAGAAATGAAATTCAAGATCAAGGACACCATTGCTTGTTAAATTGAATGAGTTCATGTTATAGATGGTCCATGGCAAGCAAAATGTAATTTGAAAGTTATTGCATGAAAAATAGTCTTGGTAACAATATGAGGAGCATAATTCACATGAGGTGAATAGAATGTCTTATTATTTCAGAATAAAACCAGTTGACATTTGTATAGAAATCATACCATTATGAATGACTCCTTTGACAGATGAATTTAAATAAATTTAGAGTTTTAATGGTGTTTAAACTTGTTTGCTTCAATCAATATACTTGGTTGTTTAGCCACATGTGTCAATTTCATGATCAATGTGTCAAAAGGTGTGTTTGGACTCAAAAGAAGAGCATTGCTAATGAGAAATGATGGGAGGCACTCTCTAATTTCGAATTCCACAATTAATATCAATAAGAATTGAAATTCAAGATCACGGACACCATTGTTTGTTAAAGTCAATGAATTCAAGTTATAGATGGTCCATGTGCATTTTTTTCATAATGAATATCGTCATTAAGGAAGAAGCAAAATGTAATTTCAAAGTAATTGCATGAAAAATAATCTTGGTAACAATATAACGAGCATAATTCACATGAGCTGAATAGAATGTCTTCTTATTTCAAAATTAATCCAGTTCACATTTGTGCGGAATGCATACCATGATGAATGACGCCATTGACAGATGGATTTGAATGGATTTAGAGTTTTAATGGTGCTTATGCTTGTTTGATTCAATCAACATACTAGGTTGTTTAGCCACATGTGTTAATTTCATTATCAATTTGTCAAAAAGTGTGTTTGGAGTCAAAAGAGGAGCCTTGCTAATAAGTAATGATGGGAGGCACTCTCTAATTTTGAATTCCACAAATAATATCAATAAGAAATGAAATTCAAGATTAAGCACTCCTTTGTTTGATAAATGGAAAGAATTCCTGTTATAAATAGTCCATGGGCATTTTTTTCATAATGAATATCGTCATTAAGGAAGAACCAAAATGTAATTTAAAAGTTATTGCATGAAAAATTGTCTTGGTAACAATATGAGGAGCATAATTCACATGAGGTGAATAGAATGTCTTATTATTTCAAAATTAATCCAGTTCATATTTGTAGGGAATGCATACCATGATGAATGACTTCTTTGACAGACGGATTTGAAAGGATTTAGAGTTTTAATGGTGTTTATACTTGTTTGATTCAATCAACATACTAGGTTGTTTAGCCACATGTGTTAATTTCATTATCAATGTGTCAAAAAGTGTGTTTAGAGTCAAAAGAGGAGCCTTGCTAATAAGAAATGATGGGAGGCACTCTCAAATTTTGAATTCCAAAATTAATAACAATAAGAAATGAAATTCCAGTTCATGCACTCCGTTGTTTGATAAATTGAATTAATTCCCGTTATAGATGGTCCATGGGCTTTTTCTTCATAATGAATATCGTCATTAAGGAAGACGCAAAATGTAAGTTGAAAGTTATTGCATGAAAAATCGTCTTGGTAACAATATGAGGAGCATAATTGACATGAGGTGAATAGAATGTCTTATTATTTCAAAATTAAACCAGTTGACATTTGTACGGAATTCATACCATGATGAATGACTCCTTTGACTGATGGATTTAAATAGATTTAGAGTTTCAATGGTGTTTATACTTGTTTGATTCAATAAGTATACTAGATTGTTTAGCCACATGTGTTAATTTTATGATCAATGTGTCAAAAAGTGTGTTTGGAGTCAAAAGAGGAGCCTTGCTAATAAGAAATGATGGGAGGCACTCTCTAATTTTGAATTCCACAATTAATATCAATAAGAAATGAAATTCAAGATCAAGCACTATTTTGTTTGATAAATTCATAGAATTCCTGTTATAAATAGTGCATCGAAATTTTTTTCATCATGAATATCGTCATTAAGGAAGAAGCAAAATGTAATTTAAAAGTTATTGCATGAAAAATTGTCTTGGTAACAATATGAGGAGCATAATACAAATGAGGTGAATTGAATGTCTTATTATTTCAGAATTAATCCAGTTCACATTTGTATAGAATGCATACCATGATGAATGACTCCTTTGACAGATGGATTTGAATGGATTTAGAGTTTTAATGGTGTTTATACTTGTTTGATTCAATCAACATACTAGGTTGTTTAGCCACATGTGTTAATTTCATTATCAATGTGTCAAAAAGTGTATTTGGAGTCAAAAGAGTAGCCTTGGTAATAAGAAATGATGGGAGGCACTCTCTAATTTTGAATTCCACAATTAATAACAATAAGAAATAAAATTCCAGTTCATGCACTCCATTGTTTGATAAATTGAATTAATTCCTGTTATAGATGGTCCATGGGCTTTTTCTTTATAATGAATATCGTCATTAAGGAAGCCGCAAAATGTAATTTGAAAGTTATTGCATGAAAAATAGTCTTCGTAACAATATGAGGAGCATAATTCACATGAGGTGAATAGAATTTCTTCTTATTTCAGAATTAAACCAGTTCACATTTGTACGGAATGCATACCATGATGAATGACTCCTTTGACTGATGGATTTAAATGGATTTAGAGTTTTCATTTATACTTGTTTGATTCAATCAATATACTAGGTTGTTTAGCCACATGTGTTAATTTCATGATCAATGTGTCCAAAGGTGTGTTTAGAGTCAAAAGAAGAGCATTGCTAATGAGAAATGATGGGAGGTACTCTCTAATTTTGAATTCCACAATTAATATCAATAAGAAATGAAATTCAAGTTCAAGCACTCCATTGTTTGATAAGTTGAATGAATTCCTGTTATAAATTGTCCATGGGCATTTTTTTTCATAACGAATATCGTCATTGAGGAAGAAGCAAAATGAATTTAAAAGTTATTGCTTGAAAAATTGTCTTGGTAACAATCTGACGAGCATAATTCACATGAGGTGAATAGAATGTCTTATTATTTAAAAATTAAACCAATTCACATTTGTATGGAATGCATACCATGATGAATGACTCCTCTGACTGATAAATTTAAATGGATTTAGAGTTTTAATGGTGTTTATACTTGTTTGATTCAATCAATATACTAGGTTGTTTAGCCACATATGTTAATTTCATGATCAATTTGTCAAAAGGTGTGTTTGGACTCAAAAGAAGAGCATTGCTAATGAGAAATGATGGGAGGCACTCTCTAAATTTGAATTCCACAATTAATATCAATAAGAAATGGAATTCAAGATCCAGGACACCATTATTAGTTAAATTGAATGAATTCATGTTATATATGGTCCGTGGGCATTGTTTTCATAATCATTATTGTCATTAAGGAAGAAGTAAAATGTAATTTGAAAGTTATTGCATGGAAAATAGTCTTGGTAACAATCTGAGGACCATAATTCACTTGAATTGAATAGAATGTCTTATTATTTCAGAATTAAACCAGTTCGCATTTGTACGGAAAGCATACCATGATGAAATGACTCCTTTGACTGATAAATTTAAATGGATTTAGAGTTTTAATAGTGTTTATACTTGTTTGATTCAATCAATATACTAGGTTGTTTAGCCACATGTGTTAATTTCATGATTAATGTGTCAAAAGGTGTGTTTGGACTCAAAAGAAGAGCATTGCTAATGAGAAATGATGGGAGGCACTCTCTAATTTTGAATTCCACAATTAATATCAATAAGAAATGAAATTCAAGATCAAGGACACCCATTGTTTAATAAATTGAATGAATTCCTGTTATATAAATAGTCCCATGGGCATTTTTTTCATAATGAATATCGTCATTAAGGAAGAAGCAAAATGAATTTAAAAGTTATTGCATGAAAAATTTGTCTTGGGTAACAATCTGAGGAGCATAATTCACATGAGGTGAATAGAATGTCTTATTATTTCAGAATTAAACCAATTCACATTTGTACGGAATGCATTCCATGATGAATGACTCCTTTGACTGATAAATTTAAATGGATTTAGAGTTTTAATAGTGTTTTATACTTGTTTGATTCAATTAATATACTAGGTTGTTTAGCCACATGTGTTAATTCCATGATCAATTTGTCAAAAGGTGTGTTTGGACTCAAAAGAAGAGCTTTGCTAATGAGAAATGATGGGAGGCACTCTCTAAATTTGAATTCCTCAATTAATATCAATAAGAAATGGAATTCAAGATCCAGGACACGATTATTAGTTAAATTGAATGAATTCATGTTATAGATGGTCAATGGGCATTGTTTTCATAATCAAGATCGTCATTAAGGAAGAAACAAAATGTAATTTGAAAGTTATTGCATGGAAAATAGTCTTGGTAACAATCTGAGGAGCATAATTCACTTGAGGTGAATAGAATGTGTTATTACTTCAGAATTAAACCAGTTCGCATTTGTACAGAATGCATACCATGATGAATGACTCCTTTGACTAATAAATTTAAATGGATTTAGAGTTTTAATAGAGTTTATACTTGTTTGATTCAATCAATATACTAGGTTGTTTAGCCACATGTGTTAATTTCATGATTAATGTGTCAAAAGGTGTGTTTGGACTCAAAAGAAGAGCATTGCTAATGAGAAATGATGGGAGGCACTCTCTAATTTTGAATTCCACAATTAATATCAATAAGAAATGAAATTCAAGATCAAGGACACCATTGTTTAATAAATTGAATGAATTCCTGTTATAAATAGTCCATGGGCATTTTTTTCATAATGAATATCGTCATTAAGGAAGAAGCAAAATGAATTTAAAAGTTATTGCATGAAAAATTGTCTTGGTAACAATCTGAGGAGCATAATTCACATGAGGTGAATAGAATGTCTTATTATTTCAGAATTAAACCAATTCACATTTGTACGGAATGCATTCCATGATGAATGACTCCTTTGACTGATAAATTTAAATGGATTTAGAGTTTTAATAGTGTTTATACTTGTTTGATTCAATTAATATACTAGGTTGTTTAGCCACATGTGTTAATTCCATGATCAATTTGTCAAAAGGTGTGTTTGGACTCAAAAGAAGAGCTTTGCTAATGAGAAATGATAGGAGGCACTCTCTAAATTTGAATTCCTCAATTAATATCAATAAGAAATGGAATTCAAGATCCAGGACATGATTATTAGTTAAATTGAATGAATTCATGTTATAGATGGTCAATGGGCATTGTTTTCATAATCAAGATCGTCATTAAGGAAGAAACAAAATGTAATTTGAAAGTTATTGCATGGAAAATAGTCTTGGTAACAATCTGAGGAGCATAATTCACTTGAGGTGAATAGAATGTGTTATTACTTCAGAATTAAACCAGTTCGCATTTGTACAGAATGCATACCATGATGAATGACTCCTTTGACTAATAAATTTAAATGGATTTAGAGTTTTAATAGAGTTTATACTTGTTTGATTCAATCAATATACTAGGTTGTTTAGCCACATGTGTTAATTTCATGATTAATGTGTCAAAAGGTGTGTTTGGACTCAAAAGAAGAGCATTGCTCATGAGAAATGATGGGAGGCACTCTCTAATTTTGAATTCCACAATTAATATCAATAAGAAATGAAATTCAAGATCAAGGACACCATTGTTTGTTAAATTGAATGAATTCATGTTATAGATAGTCCATAGGCATTTTTTTCATAATGAATATCGTCATTAAGGAAGAAGCAAAATGTAATTTCATAGTTATTGCAGGAAAAATAGTCTTGGTAACAATATGAGGAGCATAATTCACATGAGGTGAATAGAATGTCTTATTATTTCAGAATTAAACCAGTTCACATTTGTACGGAATGCATACCATGATGAATGACTCCTTTGACTGATGGATTTAAATGGATTTAGAGTTTTAATGGTGTTTATACTTGTTTGATTCAATCAATATACTAGGTTGTTTAGCCACATGTGTTAATTTCATGATCAATGTGTCCAAAGGTATGTTTGGAGTCAAAAGAAGAGCATTGCTAATGAGAAATGATGGGAGGTACTCTCTAATTTTGAATTCCACAATTAATATCCATAAGAAATGAAATTCAAGATCAAGGACTCCATTGTTCGTTAAATTGAATGAAGTCATGATATAGATGGTCCATAAGTATTTTTTTCATAACGAATATAGTTATTAAGGATGAAGCAAAATTTAATTTCAAGGTTAATGCATGAGAAATAGTCCTGGTAACATTAAGAGGAGCCTAATTCACATGAGGTGATTAGAATGACTCATGATTTAAGAATTAATACAATTCACATTTGTACGAAAAGCAAACCGTGATAAATGACTCCTTCGACTGATGAATTGAAATGGTTTAGAGTTTTAATCGTGTTTATACTGGTTTGATTCAATCAATATACTAGGTTGTTTAGCCACATGTGTTAATTTCATTATCAATGTGTCAAAAAGTGTGTTTGGTGTCAAAAGAGGACCCTTGCTAATAAGAAATGATGGGAGGCACTCTCTGATTTTAAATTCCACAATTAATACCAATTAGAAATGAAATTCAAGTTCAAGCACTCCATTGTTTAATAAGTTGAATGAATTCCTGTTATAAATGGTCCACGAGCATTTTTTTCATAACGAATATCATCATTGAGGAAGAAGCAAAATGAATTTAAAAGTTATTGCTTGAAAAATTGTCTTGGTAACAATATGAGGAGCATAATTCACATGAGGTGAATAGAATGTCTTATTATTTCAGAATTAAACCAGTTCACATTTGTACAGAATGCATACCATGATGAATGACTCCTTTGACAGATGGATTTGGAAGGATTTAGAGTTTTAATGGTATTTATACTTGTTTGATTCAATCAATATACAAGGTTGTTTAGCCACATGTGTTAATTTCATTATCAATGTGTCAAAAAGTGTGTTTGGAGTCAAAACAGGAGCCTTGCTAATGAGAAATGATGGGAGGCACTCTCTTATTTTTAATTCAACAATTAATATCAATAAGAAGTGAAATTCAAGATCAAGCACTCCATTGTTTGATAAATTGAATGAATTCCTGTTATAAATAGTCCATGGGCATTTTTTTCATTATGAATATCGTCATTAAGGAAGAAGCAAAATGAATTTAAAAGTTATTGCATGAAAAATTGTCTTGGTAACAATATGAGGAGCATAATTCACATGAGGTGAATAGAATGTCTTATTATTTCAGAATTAAACCAGTTCACATTTGTACGAAATGCATACCATGATGAATGGCTCCTTCGACTGATAAATTTAAATGGATTTAGAATATTAATGGTGTTTATACTTGTTTGATTCAATAAATATACTAGGTTGTTTAGCCACATGTGTTAATTTCATGATCAATTTTTCAAAAGGTGTGTTTGGACTCAAAAGAAGAGCATTGCTAATGAGAAATGATGGGAGGCACTCTCTAAATTTGAATTCCACAATTAATATCAATAAGAAATGGAATTCAAGATCCAGGACACCATTATTAGTTAAATTGAATGAATTCATGTTATAGATGGTCCGTGGGAATTGTTTTCATAATCATGATCGTCATTAAGGAAGAAGCAAAATGTAATTTGAAAGTTATTGCATGGAAAATAGTCTTGGTAACAATATGAGGAGCATAATTCACATGAGGTGAATAGAATGTGTTATTATTTCATAATTAAACCAGTTCACATTTGTACGGAATGCATACCATGATGAATGACTCCTTTGACTGATAAATTTAAATGGATTTAGAGTTTTAATAGTGTTTATACTTGTTTGATTCAATAAATATACTAGTTTGTTTAGCCACATGTGTTAATTTCATGATCAATTTGTCAAAAGGTGTGTTTGGACTCAAAAGAAGAGCTTTGCTAATGAGAAATGATGGGAGGCACTCTTTAAATTTGAATTCCACAATTAATATCAATAAGAAATGGAATTCAAGATCCAGGACACGATTATTAGTTAAATTGAATTCATTCATGTTATAGATGGTCAATGGGCATTGTTTTCATAATCAAGATCGTCATTAAGGAAGAAGCAAAATGTAATTTGAAAGTTATTGCATGGAAAATAGTCTTGGTAACAATCTGAGGAGCATAATTCACTTGAGGTGAATAGAATGTGTTATTACTTCAGAATTAAACCAGTTCGCATTTGTACGGAATGCATACCATGATGAATGACTCCTTTGACTAATAAATTTAAATGGATTTAGAGTTTTAATAGAGTTTTTATACTTGTTTGATTCAATCAATATACTAGGTTTGTTTAGCCACATGTGTTAATTTTCATGATTAATGTGTCAAAAGGTGTGTTTGGACTCAAAAGAAGAGCATTGCTCATGAGAAATGATGGGGAGGCACTCTCTAATTTTTGAATTCCACAATTAATATCAATAAGAAATGAAATTCAAGATCAAGGACACCATTGTTTGTTAAATTGAATGAATTCATGTTATAGATGGTCCCATAGGCATTTTTTTTCATAATGAATATCGTCATTAAGGAAGAAAGTAAAATGTAATTTGACAGTTATTGCAGGAAAAATAGTCTTGGTAACAATATGAGGAGCATAATTCACATGAGGTGAATAGAATGTCTTATTATTTCAGAATAAAACCAATTGACATTTGTACAGAATGTGCATACCATTATGAATGACTCCTTTGACAGATGAATTTAAATAAATTTAGAGTTTTAATGGTGTTTATACTTGTTTGATTCAATCAATATACTTGGTTGTTTAGCCACGTGTCTTAATTTCATGATCAATGTGTCAAAAGGTGTGTTTGGACTCAAAAGAAGAGCATTGCTAATGAGAAATGATGGGAGGCACTCACTAATTTTGAATTCCACAATTAATATCAATAAGAAATGGAATTCAAGATCAAGGACACCATTGTTAGTTAAATTGAATGAATTCATGATATAGATGGTCCATGGGCATTGTTTTCATAATCAATATCATCATTAAGGAAGAAGCAAAATGTAATTTGAAAGTTGTTGCATGAAAAATAATCTTGGTAACAATCTAAGGAGCATAATTCACTTGAGGTGAATAGAATGTCTTATTTTTTCAGAATTAAACCAGTTCACATTTGTACGGAATGCATACCATGATGAATGACTCCTTTGACTGAAGAATTTAAATGGATTTAGAATTTTAATGGTGTCTATACTTGTTTGATTAAATCAATATAATAGGTTGTTTAGCCACATGTGTTAATTTCATGATCAATGTGTCAAAAGGTGTGTTTGGACTCAAAAGAAGAGCATTGCTAATGAGAAATGATGGGAGGCACTCTTTAATTTTGAATTCCACAATTAATATCAATAAGAAATGAAATTCAAGATCAAGGACACCATTGTTTGTTAAATTGCATGAATTCATGTTATAGATGGTCCATAGGCATTTTTTTCATAATGAATATCATCATTAAGGAAGAAGCAAAATGTAATTTGAAAGTTATTGCAGGAAAAATAGTCTTGGTAACAATATGAGGAGCATAATTCACATGAGGTGAATAGAATGTCTTATTATTTAAGAATAAAACCAGTTGACATTTGCACAGAATGCATACCATTATGAATGACTCGTTTGGAAGATGAATTTAAATAAATTTAGTGTTTTAATGGTGTTTATACTTGTTTGATTCAATCAATATACATGGTTATTTAGCCACATGTGTTAATTTCATGATCAATGTGTCAAAAGGTGTGTTTGGACTCAAAAGAAGAGCATTGCTAATGAGAAATGATGAGAGGTACTCTCTAATTTTGCATTCCACAATTAATATCAATAAGAAATGAAATTCAAGATCAAGGACACCATTGTTTGTTAAATTGGATGAATTCATGTTATAGATGGTCCATGGGCATTTTTTTCATAATGAATATCGTCATTAAGGAAGAAGCAAAATGTAATTTGAAAGTTATTGCAGGAAAAATAGTCTTGGTAACAATATGAGGAGCATAATTCACATGAGGTGAATAGAATGTCTTCTTATTTCTGAATTAAATCAGTTCACATTTGTACGAAAAGCATAACATGATGAATGACTCCTTTGACTGATGGATTTAAATGGATTTAGAATTTTAATGGTGTTTATACTTGTTTGATTCAATCAGTATACTAGATTGTTTAGCCACATGTTTTAATTTTATGATCAATGTGTCAAAAATTGTGTTTGGAGTCAAAAGAGGAGCCTTGCTAATAAGAAATGATGGGAGGCACTCTCTAATTCTGAATTCCACAATTAATTTCATAAGAAATGAAATTCAAGATCAAGCACACCATTGTTTGATAAATTGAAAGAATTCCTGTTATAAATAGACCATGGGCATTTTTTTCATAATGAATATCGTCATTAAGGAAGAAGCAAAATGAATTTAAAAGTTATTGCATGAAAAATTGTCTCGGTAACAATATAAGGAGCATAATTCACATGAGGTGAATAGAATGTCTTATTATTTCAAAATGAATCTAGTTCACATTTGTACGGAATGCATACCATGATGAATGACTCCTTTGACAGATGGATTTGGAAGGATTTAGAGTTTTAATGGTATTTATACTTGTTTAATTTAATCAATATACTATGTTGTTTAGCCACATATGTTAATTTCATTATCATTGTGTCAAATAATGTGTTTGGAGTCAAAACAGGAACCTTGCTAATGAGAAATGATGGGAGGGACTCTCTTATTTTTAATTCAACAATTAATATTAATAAGAAGTGAAATTCAAGATCAGGCACTCCATTGTTTGATAAATTGAATGAATTCCTGTTATAAAAAGTCCATGGGCATTTTTTTGATAATGAATATCGTCATTAAGGAAGAAGCAAAATGAATTTAAAAGTTATTGCATGAAAAATTGTCTTGGTAACAATCTGAGGAGCATAATTCACATGAGGTGAATAGAATGTCTTATTATTTCCGAATTAAACCAGTTCACATTTGTACGGAATGCATACCATGATGAATGACTCCTTTGACTGATGGATTTAAATGGATTTAGAGTTTTAATGGTGTTTATACTTGTTTGATTCAATCAATATACTAGGTTGTTTAGTCACATGTGTTAATTTCATCATCAATGTGTCAAAAGGTGTGTTTGGACTCGAAAGCAAAGCATTGCTAATGAGAAATGATGGCAGGCACTCTCTAATTTTGAATTCCACAATTAATATCAATAAGAAATGGAATTCAAGATCAAGGATACCATTGTTAGTTAAATTGAATGAATTCATGTTATAGATGGCCCATGGGCATTGTTTTCATAATCAATATCATCATTAAGGAAGAAGCAAAATGTAATTTGAAATTTATTGCAGTAAAAATAGTCTTGGTAACAATATGAGAAGCATAATTCACAGGAGGGGAATAGAATATCTTCTTATTGCAGAATTAAAACAGTTCACAATTGTACGAAATGCATAACATGATGAATGACTCCTTTGACTGATGGATTTAAATGGATTTAGAATTTTAATGGTGTTTATACTTGTTTGATTCAATCAGTATACTAGATTGTTTAGCCACATGTTTTAATTTTATGATCAATGTGTCAAAAATTGTGTTTGGAGTCAAAAGAGGAGCCTTGCTAATAAGAAATGATGGGAGGCACTCTCTAATTCTGAATTCCACAATTAATTTCATAAGAAATGAAATTCAAGATCAAGCACACCATTGTTTGATAAATTGAAAGAATTCCTGTTATAAATAGACCATGGGCATTTTTTTCATAATGAATATCATCATTAAGGAAGAAGCAAAAATGTAATTAAAAAGTTATTGCATGAAAAATTGTCTTGGTAACAATATGAGGAGCATAATTCGCATGAGGTGAATAGAATGTCTTATTATTTCAGAATTAAACCAGTTCACATTTGTACAGAATGCATACCATGATGAATGACTCCTTTGACAGATGGATATGAATGGATTTAGAGTTTTAATGGTGTTTATACTTGTTTAATTCAATCAATATACTATGTTGTTTAGCCACATGTGTTAATTTCATTATCAATGTGTCAAAAAGTGTGTTTGGAGTCAAAACAGGAGCCTTGCTAATGAGAAATGATAGGAGGCACTCTCTTATTTTTAATTCAACAATTAATATCAATAAGAACTGAAATTCAAGATCAAGCGCTCCATTGTTTAATAAATTGAATGAATTCCTGTTATAAATAGTCCATGGGCATTTTTTTCATAATGAATATCGTCATTAAGGAAGAAGCAAAATGAATTTAAAAGTTATTGCATGAAAAATTGTCTCGGTAACAATATAAGGAGCATAATTCACATGAGGTGAATAGAATGTCTTATTATTTCAAAATGAATCTAGTTCACATTTGTACGGAATGCATACCATGATGAATGACTCCTTTGACAGATGGATTTGGAAGGATTTAGAGTTTTAATGGTATTTATACTTGTTTAATTCAATCAATATACTATGTTGTTTAGCCACATATGTTAATTTCATTATCATTGTGTCAAATAATGTGTTTGGAGTCAAAACAGGAGCCTTGCTAATGAGAAATGATGGGAGGGACTCTCTTATTTTTAATTCAACAATTAATATTAATAAGAAGTGAAATTCAAGATCAGGCACTCCATTGTTTGATAAATTGAATGAATTCCTATTATAAAAAGTCCATGGGCATTTTTTTCATAATGAATATCGTCATTAAGGAAGAAGCAAAATGAATTTAAAAGTTATTGCATGAAAAATTGTCTTGGTAACAATCTGAGGAGCATAATTCACATGAGGTGAATAGAATGTCTTATTATTTCTGAATTAAACCAGTTCACATTTGTACGGAATGCATACCATGATGAATGACTCCTTTGACTGATGGATTTAAATGGATTTAGAGTTTTAATGGTGTTTATACTTGTTTGATTCAATCAATATACTAGGTTGTTTAGTCACATGTGTTAATTTCATGATCATTGTGCCAAAAGGTGTGTTTGGACTCGAAAGCAAAGCATTGCTAATGAGAAATGATGGGAGGCACTCTCTAATTTTGAATTCCACAATTAATATCAATAAGAAATGGAATTCAAGATCAAGGATACCATTGTTAGTTAAATTGAATGAATTCATGTTATAGATGGTCCATGGGGCATTGTTTTTCATAATCAATATCATCATTAAGGAAGAAGCAAAATGTAATTTGAAATTTATTGCAGTAAAAATAGTCTTGGTAACAATATGAGAAGCATAATTCACAGGAGGGGAATAGAATATCTTCTTATTGCAGAATTAAAACAGTTCACAATTGTACGAAATGCATAACATGATGAATGACTCCTTTGACTGATGGATTTAAATGGATTTAGAATTTTAATGGTGTTTATATTTGTTTGATTCAATCAATATACTACGTTGTTTAGCCACATGTGTTAATTTCATGATCAATGTGTCAAAAGGTGTGTTTGGAGTCAAAAGAAGTGCATTGCTAATGAGAAATGATGGGAGGCACTCTCTAATTTTGAATTCCACAATTAATATCAATAAGAAATGGAATTCAAGATCAAGGATACCATTGTTAGTTAAATTGAATGAATTCATGTTATAGATGGTCCATGGGCATTGTTTTCATAATCAATATCATCATTAAGGAAGAAGCAAAATGTAATTTGAAATTTATTGCAGTAAAAATAGTCTTGGTAACAATATGAGAAGCATAATTCACAGGAGGGGAATAGAATATCTTCTTATTGCAGAATTAAACCAGTTCACAATTGTACGAAATGCATAACATGATGAATGACTCCTTTGACTGATGGATTTAAATGGATTTAGAATTTTAATGGTGTTTACATTTGTTTGATTCAATCAATATACTACGTTGTTTAGCCACATGTGTTAATTTCATGATCAATGTGTCAAAAGGTGTGTTTGGAGTCAAAAGAAGTGCATTGCTAATGAGAAATGATGGGAGGCACTCTCTAATTTTGAATTCCACAATTAATATCAATAAGAAATGAAATTCAAGATCAAGGACACCACCATTGTTTGATAAGTTGAATGAATTCATGTTATAGATGGTCCATGGGGCATTGTTTTCATAATCAATATCATCATTAAGGAAGAAGCAAAATGTAATTTGAAATTTATTGCAGTAAAAATAGTCTTGGTAACAATATGAGAAGCATAATTCACAGGAGGGGAATAGAATATCTTCTTATTGCAGAATTAAACCAGTTCACAATTGTACGAAATGCATAACATGATGAATGACTCCTCCTTTAACTGATGGATTTAAAATGGATTTAGAATTTTAATGGTGTTTATATTTGTTTGATTCAATCAATATACTACGTTGTTTTAGCCACATGTGTTAATTTCATGATCAATGTGTCAAAAGGTGTGTTTGGAGTCAAAAGAAGTGCATTGCTAATGAGAAATGATGGGAGGCACTCTCTAATTTTGAATTCCACAATTAATATCAATAAGAAATGAAATTCAAGATCAAGGACACCATTGTTTGATAAGTTGAATGAATTCATGTTATAGATGGTCCATGGGCATTGTTTTCATAATCAATATCATCATTAAGGAAGAAGCAAAATGTAATTTGAAATTTATTGCAGTAAAAATAGTCTTGGTAACAATATGAGAAGCATAATTCACAGGAGGGGAATAGAATATCTTCTTATTGCAGAATTAAAACAGTTCACAATTGTACGAAATGCATAACATGATGAATGACTCCTTTGACTGATGGATTTCAATGGATTTAGAATTTTAATGGTGTTTATATTTGTTTGATTCAATCAATATACTACGTTGTTTAGCCACATGTGTTAATTTCATGATCAATGTGTCAAAAGGTGTGTTTGGAGTCAAGAGAAGTGCATTGCTAATGAGAAATGATGGGAGGCACTCTCTAATTTTGAATTCCACAATTAATATCAATAAGAAATGAAATTCAAGATCAAGGACACCATTGTTTGATAAGTTGAATGAATTCATGTTATAGATGGTCCATGGGCATTGTTTTCATAATCAATATCATCATTAAGGAAGAAGCAAAATGTAATTTGAAAATTTATTGCAGTAAAAATAGTCTTGGTAACAATATGAGAAGCATAATTCACAGGAGGGGAATAGAATATCTTCTTATTGCAGAATTAAACCAGTTCACAATTGTACGAAATGCATAACATGATGAATGACTCCTTTAACTGATGGATTTAAAAATGGATTTAGAATTTTAATGGTGTTTATATTTGTTTGATTCAATCAATATACTACGTTGTTTAGCCACATGTGTTAATTTCATGATCAATGTGTCAAAAAGTGTGTGTTTGGAGTCAAAAGAAGTGCATTGCTAATGAGAAATGATGGGAGGCACTCTCTAATTTTGAATTCCACAATTAATATCAATAAGAAATGAAATTCAAGATCAAGGACACCATTGTTTGATAAGTTGAATGAATTCATGTTATAGATGGTCCATGGGCATTGTTTTCATAATCAATATCATCATTAAGGAAGAAGCAAAATGTAATTTGAAATTTATTGCAGTAAAAATAGTCTTGGTGGTAACAATATGAGAAGCATAATTCACAGGAGGGGAATAGAATATCTTCTTATTGCAGAATTAAAACAGTTCACAATTGTACGAAATGCATAACATGATGAATGACTCCTTTGACTGATGGATTTCAATGGATTTAGAATTTTAATGGTGTTTATATTTGTTTGATTCAATCAATATACTACGTTGTTTAGCCACATGTGTTAATTTCATGATCAATGTGTCAAAAGGTGTGTTTGGAGTCAAGAGAAGTGCATTGCTAATGAGAAATGATGGGAGGCACTCTCTAATTTTGAATTCCACAATTAATATCAATAAGAAATGAAATTCAAGATCAAGGACACCATTGTTTGATAAGTTGAATGAATTCATGTTATAGATGGTCCATGGGCATTGTTTTCATAATCAATATCATCATTAAGGAAGAAGCAAAATGTAATTTGAAATTTATTGCAGTAAAAATAGTCTTGGTAACAATATGAGAAGCATAATTCACAGGAGGGGAATAGAATATCTTCTTATTGCAGAATTAAACCAGTTCACAATTGTACGAAATGCATAACATGATGAATGACTCCTTTAACTGATGGATTTAAATGGATTTAGAATTTTAATGGTGTTTATATTTGTTTGATTCAATCAATATACTACGTTGTTTAGCCACATGTGTTAATTTCATGATCAATGTGTCAAAAGGTGTGTTTGGAGTCAAAAGAAGTGCATTGCTAATGAGAAATGATGGGAGGCACTCTCTAATTTTGAATTCCACAATTAATATCAATAAGAAATGAAATTCAAGATCAAGGACACCATTGTTTGATAAGTTGAATGAATTCATGTTATAGATGGTCCATGGGCATTGTTTTCATAATCAATATCATCATTAAGGAAGAAGCAAAATGTAATTTGAAATTTATTGCAGTAAAAATAGTCTTGGTAACAATATGAGAAGCATAATTCACAGGAGGGGAATAGAATATCTTCTTATTGCAGAATTAAAACAGTTCACAATTGTACGAAATGCATAACATGATGAATGACTCCTTTGACTGATGGATTTAAATGGATTTAGAATTTTAATGGTGTTTATATTTGTTTGATTCAATCAATATACTACGTTGTTTAGCCACATGTGTTAATTTCATGATCAATGTGTCAAAAGGTGTGTTTGGAGTCAAAAGAAGTGCATTGCTAATGAGAAATGATGGGAGGCACTCTCTAATTTTGAATTCCACAATTAATATCAATAAGAAATGAAATTCAAGATCAAGGACACCATTGTTTGATAAATTGAATGAATTCATGTTATAGATGGTCCATGGGCATTGTTTTCATAATCAATATCATCATTAAGGAAGAAGCAAAATGTAATTTGAAATTTATTGCAGTAAAAATAGTCTTGGTAACAATATGAGAAGCATAATTCACAGGAGGGGAATAGAATATCTTCTTATTGCAGAATTAAACCAGTTCACAATTGTACGAAATGCATAACATTATGAATGACTCCTTTGACTGATGGATTTAAATGGATTTAGAATTTTAATGGTGTTTATATTTGTTTGATTCAATCAATATACTACGTTGTTTAGCCACATGTGTTAATTTCATGATCAATGTGTCAAAAGGTGTGTTTGGAGTCAAAAGAAGTGCATTGCTAATGAGAAATGATGGGAGGCACTCTCTAATTTTGAATTCCACAATTAATATCAATAAGAAATGAAATTCAAGATCAAGGACACCATTGTTTGATAAGTTGAATGAATTCATGTTATAGATGGTCCATGGGCATTGTTTTCATAATCAATATCATCATTAAGGAAGAAGCAAAATGTAATTTGAAATTTATTGCAGTAAAAATAGTCTTGGTAACAATATGAGAAGCATAATTCACAGGAGGGGAATAGAATATCTTCTTATTGCAGAATTAAACCAGTTCACAATTGTACGAAATGCATAACATTATGAATGACTCCTTTGACTGATGGATTTAAATGGATTTAGAATTTTAATGGTGTTTATATATTTGTTTGATTCAATCAATCAATATACTACGTTGTTTTAGCCACATGTGTTAATTTCATGATCAATGTGTCAAAAGGTGTGTTTGGAGTCAAAAGAAGTGCATTGCTAATGAGAAATGATGGGAGGCACTCTCTAATTTTGAATTCCACAATTAATATCAATAAGAAATGAAATTCAAGATCAAGGACACCATTGTTTGATAAGTTGAATGAATTCATGTTATAGATGGTCCATGGGCATTGTTTTCATAATCAATATCATCATTAAGGAAGAAGCAAAATGTAATTTGAAATTTATTGCAGTAAAAATAGTCTTGGTAACAATATGAGAAGCATAATTCACAGGAGGGGAATAGAATATCTTCTTATTGCAGAATTAAACCAGTTCACAATTGTACGAAATGCATAACATGATGAATGACTCCTTTGACTGATGGATTTAAATGGATTTAGAATTTTAATGGTGTTTATATTTGTTTGATTCAATCAATATACTACGTTGTTTAGCCACATGTGTTAATTTCATGATCAATGTGTCAAAAGGTGTGTTTGGAGTCAAAAGAAGTGCATTGCTAATGAGAAATGATGGGAGGCACTCTCTAATTTTGAATTCCACAATTAATATCAATAAGAAATGAAATTCAAGATCAAGGACACCATTGTTTGATAAGTTGAATGAATTCATGTTATAGATAGTCCATGGGCATTGTTTTCATAATCAATATCATCATTAAGGAAGAAGCAAAATGTAATTTGAAATTTATTGCAGTAAAAATAGTCTTGGTAACAATATGAGAAGCATAATTCACAGGAGGGGAATAGAATATCTTCTTATTGCAGAATTAAACCAGTTCACAATTGTACGAAATGCATAACATGATGAATGACTCCTTTGACTGATGGATATAAATGGATTTAGAATTTTAATGGTGTTTATATTTGTTTGATTCAATCAATATACTACGTTGTTTAGCCACATGTGTTAATTTCATGATCAATGTGTCAAAAGGTGTGTTTGGAGTCAAAAGAAGTGCATTGCTAATGAGAAATGATGGGAGGCACTCTCTAATTTTGAATTCCACAATTAATATCAATAAGAAATGAAATTCAAGATCAAGGACCCCATTATTTGATAAGTTGAATGAATTCATGTTATAGATGGTCCATGGGCATTGTTTTCATAATCAATATCATCATTAAGGAAGAAGCAAAATGTAATTTAAAAGTTATTGCATGAAAAATTGTCTTGGTAACAATATGAGGAGCATAATTCGCATGAGATGAATAGAATGTCTTATTATTTCAGAATTAAACCAGTTCACATTTGTACAGAATGCATACCATGATGAATGACTCCTTTGACAGATGGATTTGAATGGATTTAGAGTTTTAATGGTGTTTATACTTGTTTAATTCAATCAATATACTATGTTGTTTAGCCACATGTGTTAATTTCATTATCAATGTGTCAAAAAGTGTGTTTGGAGTCAAAACAGGAGCCTTGCTAATGAGAAATGATAGGAGGCACTCTCTTATTTTTAATTCAACAATTAATATCAATAAGAACTGAAATTCAAGATCAAGCGCTCCATTGTTTAATAAATTGAATGAATTCCTGTTATAAATAGTCCATGGACATTTTTTTCATAATGAATATCGTCATTAAGGAAGAAGCAAAATGAATTTAAAAGTTATTGCATGAAAAATTGTCTCAGTAACAATATAAGGAGCATAATTCACATGAGGTGAATAGAATGTCTTATTATTTCAAAATGAATCTAGTTCACATTTGTACGGAATGCATACCATGATGAATGACTCCTTTGACAGATGGATTTGGAAGGATTTAGAGTTTTAATGGTATTTATACTTGTTTAATTCAATCAATATACTATGTTCTTTAGCCACATGTGTTAATTTCATTATCAATGTGTCAAATAATGTGTTTGGAGTCAAAACAGGAGCCTTGCTAATGAGAAATGATGGGAGGGACTCTCTTATTTTTAATTCAGCAATTAATATCAATAAGAAGTGAAATTCAAGACCAAGCGCTCCATTGTTTAATAAATAGAAAGAATTCCTGCTATAAATAGTCCATGGGCATTTTTTTCTTAATGAATATCGTCATTAAGGAAGAAGCAAAATGAATTTAAAAGTTATTGCATGAAAAATTGTCTTGGTAACAATATAAGGAGTATAATTCACCTGAGGTGAATAGAATGTCTTATTATTTCAGAATTAAACCAGTTCACATTTGTACGGAATGCATACCATGATGAATGACTCCTTTGATAGATGGATTTAAATGGATTTAGAGTTTTACTGGTATTTATATTTGTTTGATTCAATCAATAGACTAGGTTGTTTAGCCAAATGTGTTAATTTCATGATCAATGTGTCCAAAGGTGTGTTTGGAGTCAAAAGAAGTGCATTGCTAATGAGAAATGATGGGAGGCACTCTTTAATTTTGAATTCCACAATTAATATCAATAAGAAATGAAATTCAAGATCAAGCACTCCATTGTTTGACAAGTTGAATGAATTGCTGTTATAAAGAATCAATGAGCATTTTTTTCATAATGAATATAGTTATTAAGGATGAAGCAAAATTTAATTTCAAGGTTAATGCATGAAAAATAGTCCTGGTAACAATAAGAGTAACCTAATTCACAGGAGGTGATTAGATTGACTCATAATTTAAGAATTAATACAATTCACATTTGTACGAAATACAAACTGCGATAAATGACTCCTTCAAATGACGGATTGAAATGGATTTAGAGTTTTAATGGTGTTTATACTGGTTTGATTCAATCAATATACTAGGTTGTTTAGCCACATGTGTTAATTTCATTATTAATGTGTCAAAAAGTGTGTTTTGGGTCAAAAGAGGAGCCTTGCTAATCAGAAATGATGGGAGGCACTCTCTAATTTTCAATTCCACAATTAATATCAATAAGAAATGATATTCAAGTTCAAGCACTCCATTGTTTGATAAGTTGAATGAATTCCTATTATAAATGGTCGATGGGCATTTTTTTCATAACAAATATCGTCATTGAGGAGGAAGCAAAATCAATTTAAAAGTTATTGCATGAAAAATTGTCTTGGTAACAATATAAGGAGCATAATTCGCATGAGGTGAATAGAATGTCTTATTATTTCAAAATTAATCTAGTTCACATTTGTACAGAATGCATACCATGATGAATGACTCCTTTGACAGATGGATGTGAATGGATTTAGTGTTTTAATGGTGTTTATACTTGTTTGATTCAATCAATATACTATGTTGTTTAGCCACATGTGTTAATTTCATTATCATTGTGTCAAAAAGTGTGTTTGGAGTCAAAACAGGAGCCTTGCTAATGAGAAATGATGGGAGGCACTCTCTTATTTTTAATTCAACAATTAATATCAATAAGAAGTGAAATTCAAGATCAAGCGCTCCATTGTTTGATAAATTGAATGAATTCCTGTTATAAAAAGTCCATGGGCATTTTTTTCATAATGAATATCGTCATTAATGAAGAAGCAAAATGTAATTTAAAAGTTATTGCATGAAAAATTGTCTTGGTAACAATATGAGGAGCATAATTCACATGAGGTGAATAGAATGTCTTATTATTTCCGAATTAAACTAGTTCACATTTGTACGGAATGCATACCATGACGAATGACTCCTTTGACTGATGGATTTAAATGGATTTAGAGTTTTAATGGTTTTTATACTTGTTTGATTCAGTCAATATACTAGGTTGTTTAGCCACATGTGTTAATTTCATTATCATTGTGTCAAAAAGTGTGTTTGGAGTCAAAATAGGAGCCTTGCTAATGAGAAATGATGGGAGGCTCTCTCTTATTTTTAATTCAACAATTAATATTAATAAGAAGTGAAATTCAAGATCAGGCACTCCATTGTTTGATAAATTGAATGAATTCCTGTTATAAAAAGTCCATGGGCATTTTTTTCATAATGAATATCGTCATTAAGGAAGAAGCAAAATGAATTTAAAAGTTATTGCATGAAAAATTGTCTTGGTAACAATCTGAGGAGCATAATTCACATGAGGTGAATAGAATGTCTTATTATTTCCAAATTAAACCAGTTCACATTTGTACGGAATGCATACCATGATGAATGACTCCTTTGACTGATGGATTTAAATGGATTTAGAGTTTTAATGGTGTTTATACTTGTTTGATTCAATCAATATACTAGGTTGTTTAGTCACATGTGTTAATTTCATGATCAATGTGTCAAAAGGTGTGTTTGGAGTCAAAAGAAGTGCATTGCTAATGAGAAATGATGGGAGGCACTCTCTAATTTTGAATTCCACAATTAATATCAATAAGAAATGAAATTCAAGATCAAGGACACCATTGTTTGATAAGTTGAATGAATTCATGTTATAGATGGTCCATGGGCATTGTTTTCATAATCAATATCATCATTAAGGAAGAAGCAAAATGTAATTTGAAATTTATTGCAGTAAAAATAGTCTTGGTAACAATATGAGAAGCATAATTCACAGGAGGGGAATAGAATATCTTCTTATTGCAGAATTAAACCAGTTCGCAATTGTACGAAATGCATAACATGATGAATGACTCCTTTGACTGATGGATTTAAATGGATTTAGAATTTTAATGGTGTTTATATTTGTTTGATTCAATCAATATACTACGTTGTTTAGCCACATGTGTTAATTTCATGATCAATGTGTCAAAAGGTGTGTTTGGAGTCAAAAGAAGTGCATTGCTAATGAGAAATGATGGGAGGCACTCTCTAATTTTGAATTCCACAATTAATATCAATAAGAAATGAAATTCAAGATCAAGGACCCCATTATTTGATAAGTTGAATGAATTCATGTTATAGATGGTCCACGGGCATTGTTTTCATAATCAATATCATCATTAAGGAAGAAGCAAAATGTAATTTAAAAGTTATTGCATGAAAAATTGTCTTGGTAACAATATGAGGAGCATAATTCACATAAGGTGAATAGAATGTGTTATTATTTCAGAATTAAACCAGTTCACATTTGTACAGAATGCATACCATGATGAATGACTCCTTTGACAGATGGATTTGAATGGATTTAGAGTTTTAATGGTGTCTATACTTGTTTAATTCAATCAATATACTATGTTGTTTAGCCACATGTGTTCATTTCATTATCAATGTGTCAAATAATGTGTTTGGAGTCAAAACAGGAGCCTTGCTAATGAGAAATGATGGGAGGCACTCTCTTATTTTTAATTCAACAATTAATATCAATAAGAAGTGAAATTCAAGACCAAGCGCTCCATTGTTTGATAAATTGAATGAATTCCTGTTATAAAAAGTCCATGGGCATTTTTTTCATAATGAATATCGTCATTAATGAAGAAGCAAAATGTAATTTAAAAGTTATTGCATGAAAAATTGTCTTGGTAACAATATGAGGAGCATAATTCACTTGAGGTGAATAGAATGTCTTATTATTTCCGAATTAAACTAGTTCACATTTGTACGGAATGCATACCATGATGAATGACTCCTTTGACAGATGGATTTGAATGGATTTAGAGTTTTAATGGTGTTTATACTTGTTTAATTCAATCAATATACTATGTTGTTTAGCCACATGTGTTAATTTCATTATCAATGTGTCAAAAAGTGTTTTTGGAGTCAAAATAGGAGCCTTGCTAATGAGAAATGATGGGAGGCACTCTCTTATTTTTAATTCGACAATTAATATCAACAAGAAGTGAAATTCAAAGTCAAGCACTCCATTGTTTGATAAATTGAAAGAATTCCTGTTATAAATAGTCCATGGGCATTTTTTTCATAATGAATATCGTCATTAAGGAAGAAGCAAAATGAATTTAAAAGTTATTGCATGAAAAATTGTCTTGGTAACAATCTGAGGAGCATAATTCACATGAGGTGAATAGAATGTCTTATTATTTCTGAATTAAACCAGTTCACATTTGTACGGAATGCATACCATGATGAATGACTCCTTTGACTGATGGATTTAAATGGATTTAGAGTTTAAATGGTGTTTATACTTGTTTGATTCAATCAATATACTAGGTTGTTTAGTCACATGTGTTAATTTCATGATAATTGTGCCAAAAGGTGTGTTTGGACTCGAAAGCAAAGCATTGCTAATGAGAAATGATGGGAGGCACTCTCTAATTTTGAATTCCACAATTAATATCAATAAGAAATGGAATTCAAGATCAAGGATACCATTGTTAGTTAAATTGAATGAATTCATGTTATAGATGGTCCATGGGCATTGTTTTCATAATCAATATCATCATTAAGGAAGAAGCAAAATATAATTTGAAAGTTATTGCAGGAAAAATAGTCTTGGTAACAATATGAGGATCATAATTCACAGGAGGGGAATAGAATGTCTTCTTATTTCAGAATTAAACCAGTTCACAATTGTACGAAATGCATAACATGATGAATGACTCCTTTGAGTGATGGATTTAAATGGATTTAGAATTTTAATGGTGCTTATACTTGTTTGATTGAATCAATATACTAGGTTGTTTAGCCACATGTGTTAATTTTATGATCAATGTGTCAAAAAGTGTGTTTGGAGTCAAAAGAGGAGCCTTGCTAATAAGAAATGATGGGAGGCACTCTCTAATTTTGAATTCCACAATTAATATCAATAAGAAATGAAATTCAAGATCAAGCACTCCATTGTTTGATAAATTGAAAGAATTCCTCATATAAATAGTCCTTGGGCATTTTTTTCATAATGACTATCGTCATTAATGAAGAAGCAAAATGTAATTTAAAAGTTATTGCATGAAAAATTGTCTTGGTAACAATATGCGGAGCATAATTCACATGAGGTGAATATATTGTGTTATTATTTCATAATTAAATCAGTTCACATTTGTACGGAATGCATACCATGATGAATGACTCGTTTGACTGATGGATTTAAATGGATTTAGAATTTTAATGGCGTTTATATTTGTTTGATTCAATCAATATACTAGGTTATTTAGCCACATGTGTTAATTTCATGATCAATGTGTCAAAAGGTGTGTTTGGAGCCAAAACAAGTGCATTGCTAATGAGAAATGATGGGAGGCACACTCTTATTTTTAATTCAACAATTAATATCAATAAGAAATGAAATTCAAGATCAAGGACACCATTGTTTGATAAGTTGAATGAATTCATGTTATAGATGGTCCATGGGCATTGTTTTCATAATCAATATCATCATTAAGGAAGAAGCAAAATGTAATTTGAAAGTTATTGCAGGGAAAATAGTCTTAGTAACAATATGAGGGGAATAGAATGTCTTCTTATTTCAGAATTAAACCAATTCGCATTGGTACGGAATGCATACCATGATGAATGACTCCTTTGACAGATGGATTTGAATGGATTTAGAGTTTTAATGGTGTTTATACTTGTTTAATTCAATCAATATACTATGTTGTTTAGCCACGTGTTAATTTCATTATCAATGTGTGAAAAAATGTGTTTGGAGTCAAAACAGGAGCCTTGCTAATGAGAAATGATGGGAGGCACTCTCTTATTTTTAATTCAAAAATTAATATCAATAAGAACTGAAATTCAAGATCAAGCGCTCCATTGTTTAATAAATTGAATGAATTCCTGGTGTAAATAGTCCATGGGCATTTTTTTCATAATGAATATCGTCATTAAGGAAGAAGCAAAATGAATTTAAAAGTTATTGCATGAAAAATTGTCTTGGTAACAATATAAGGAGCATAATTCACATGAGGTGAATAGAATGTCTTATTATTTCAAAATTAATCTAGTTCACATTTGTACGGAATGCATACCATGATGAATGACTCCTTTGACAGATGGATTTGAACGGATTTAGAGTTTTAATGGTGTTTATACTTGTTTAATTCAATCAATATACTATGTTGTTTAGCCACATGTGTTAATTTCATTATGAATGTGTCAAAAAGTGTGTTTGGAGTCAAAACAGGAGCCTTGCTAATGAGAAATGATGGGAGGCACTCTCTAATTTTGAATTTGACAATTCATATCAATAAGAAGTGAAATTCAAAGTAAAGCTCTCCATTGTTTGATAAATTGAATGAATTCCTGTGATAAAAATTCCATGGGCATTTTTTTCATAATGAATATCGTCATTAAGGAAGAAGCAAAATCAATTTAAAAGTTATTGCATGAAAAATTGTCTTGGTAACAATATAAGGAGCATAATTCACATGAGGTGAATAGAATGTCTTATTATTTCCGAATTAAACCAGTTCACATTTGTACGGAATGCATACCATGATGAATGACTCCTTTGACTGATGGATTTAAATGGATTTAGAGTTTTAATGGTGTTTATACTTGTTTAATTCAATCAATATATAATGTTGTTTAGCCGCATGTGTTAATTTCATTATCAATGTGTGAAAAAATGTGTTTGGAGTCAAAACAGGAGCCTTGCTAATGAGAAATGATGGGAGGCACTCTCTTATTTTTAATTCAACAATTAATATCAATAAGATGTGAAATTCAAGACCAAGCGCTCCATTGTTTAATAAGTTGAAAGAATTCCTGTTATAAATAGTCCATGGGCATTTTTTTCATAACGAATATCGTCATTGAGGAAGAAGCAAAATCAATTTAAAAGTTATTGCATGAAAAATTGTCTTGGTAACAATATAAGGAGTATAATTCCCATGAGGTGAATAGAATGTCTTATTATTTCAGAATTAAACCAGTTCACATTTGTACAGAATGCATACCATGATGAATGACTCCTTTGATTGATGGATTTAAATGGATTTAGAGTTTTACTGGTATTTATAGTTGTTTGATTCAATCAATATACTAGGTTGTTTAGCCACATGTGTTAATTTCATGATCAATATGTCCAAAGGTGTGTTTGGAGTCAAAAGAAGTGCATTGCTGACGAGAAATGATGGGAGGCACTCTTTAATTTTGAATTCCACAATTAATATCAATAAGAAATGAAATTCAAGATCAAGCACTCCATTGTTTGATAAGTTGAATGAATTGCTGTTATAAATGGTCAATGGGCATTTTTTTCATAACGAATATAGTTATTAAGCATGAAGCAAAATTTAATTTCAAGGTTAATGCATGAAAAATAGTCCTAGTAACAATAAGAGGAACCTAATTCACATGAGGTGATTAGAATGACTTATAATTTAAGAATTAATACAATTCACATTTGTACGAAATGCAAACTGCGATAAATGACTCATTCGAATGACGGATTGAAATGGATTTAGAGTTTTAATGGTGTTTATACTGGTTTGATTCAATCAATATGCTAGGTTGTTTAGCCACATGTGTTAATTTCATTATCAATGTGTCAAAAAGTGTGTTTTGGGTTAAAAGAGGAGCCTTGCTAATCAGAAATGATGGGAGGCACTCTCTAATTTTCAATTCCACAATTAATATCAATAAGAAATGATATTCAAGTTCAAGCACTCCATTGTTTGATAAGTTGAATGAATTCCTGTTATAAATGGTCGATGGGCATTTTTTTCATAACGAATATAGTTATTAAGGATGAAGCAAAATTTAATTTCAAGGTTAATGCATGAAAAATAGTCCTGGTAACAATAAGAGGAACCTAATTCACATGAGGTGATTAGAATGACTCATAATTTAAGAATTAATACAATTCACATTTGTACAAAATGCAAACTGCGATAAATGACTCCTTCAAATGACGGATTGAAATGGATTTAGAGTTTTAATGGTGTTTATACTGGTTTGATTCAATCAATATACTAGGTTGTTTAGCCACATGTGTTAATTTCATTATTAATGTGTCAAAAAGTGTGTTTTGGGTCAAAAGAGGAGCCTTGCTAATCAGAAATGATGGGAGGCACTCTCTAATTTTCAATTCCACAATTAATATCAAAACGAAATGATATTCAAGTTCAAGCACTCCATTGTTTGATAAGTTGAATGAATTCCTGTTATAAATGGTCAATGGGCATTTTTTTCATAACGAATATCGTCATTGAGGAAGAAGCAAAATCAATTTAAAAGTTATTGCATGAAAAATTGTCTTGGTAACAATATAAGGAGTATAATTCCCATGAGGTGAATAGAATGTCTTATTATTTCAGAATTAAACCAGTTCACATTTGTACAGAATGCATACCATGATGAATGACTCCTTTGATTGATGGATTTAAATGGATGTAGAGTTTTACTGGTATTTATAGTTGTTTGATTCAATCAATATACTAGGTTGTTTAGCCACATGTGTTAATTTCATGATCAATATGTCCAAAGGTGTGTTTGGAGTCAAAAGAAGTGCATTGCTGACGAGAAATGATGGGAGGCACTCTTTAATTTTGAATTCCACAATTAATATCAATAAGAAATGAAATTCAAGATCAAGCACTCCATTGTTTGATAAGTTGAATGAATTGCTGTTATAAATGGGTCAATGGGCATTTTTTTCATAACGAATATAGTTATTAAGCATGAAGCAAAATTTAATTTCAAAGGTTAATGCATGAAAAATAGTCCTAGTAACAATAAGAGGAACCTAATTCACATGAGGTGATTAGAATGACTTATAATTTAAGAATTAATACAATTCACATTTGTACGAAATGCAAACTGCGATAAATGACTCATTCGAATGACGGATTGAAATGGATTTTTAGAGTTTTAATGGTGTTTATACTGGTTTGATTCAATCAATATGCTAGGTTGTTTAGCCACATGTGTTAATTTTCATTATCAATGTGTCAAAAAAGTGTGTTTTGGGTTAAAAGAGGAGCCTTGCTAATCAGAAATGATGGGAGGCACTCTCTAATTTTCAATTCCACAATTAATATCAATAAGAAATGATATTCAAGTTCAAGCACTCCATTGTTTGATAAGTTGAATGAATTCCTGTTATAAATGGTCGATGGGCATTTTTTTCATAACAAATATAGTTATATAAGGATGAAGCAAAAATTTAATTTCAAGGTTAATGCATGAAAAATAGTCCTGGTAACAATAAGAGGAACCTAATTCACATGAGGTGATTAGAATGACTCATAATTTAAGAATTAATACAATTCACATTTGTACAAAATGCAAACTGCGATAAATGACTCCTTCAAATGACGGATTGAAATGGATTTAGAGTTTTAATGGTGTTTATACTGGTTTGATTCAATCAATATACTAGGTTGTTTAGCCACATGTGTTAATTTCATTATTAATGTGTCAAAAAAGTGTGTTTTTGGGTCAAAAGAGGAGCCTTGCTAATCAGAAATGATGGGAGGCACTCTCTAATTTTCAATTCCACAAATTAATATCAAAACGAAATGATATTCAAGTTCAAGCACTCCATTGTTTGATAAGTTGAATGAATTCCTGTTATAAATGGTCAATGGGCTTTTTTTCATAACGAATATCGTCATTGAGGAAGAAGCAAAATCAATTTAAAAGTTATTGCATGAAAAATTGTCTTGGTAACAATATAAGGAGTATAATTCCCATGAGGTGAATAGAATGTCTTATTATTTCAGAATTAAACCAGTTCACATTTGTACAGAATGCATACCATGATGAATGACTCCTTTGATTGATGGATTTAAATGGATTTAGAGTTTTACTGGTATTTATAGTTGTTTGATTCAATCAATATACTAGGTTGTTTAGCCACATGTGTTAATTTCATGATCAATATGTCCAAAGGTGTGTTTGGAGTCAAAAGAAGTGCATTGCTGACGAGAAATGATGGGAGGCACTCTTTAATTTTGAATTCCACAATTAATATCAATAAGAAATGAAATTCAAGATCAAGCACTCCATTGTTTGATAAGTTGAATGAATTGCTGTTATAAATGGTCAATGGGCATTTTTTTCATAACGAATATAGTTATTAACGAGCAGCTGAAGCAAAATTTAATTTCAAGGTTAATGCATGAAAAATAGTCCTAGTAACAATAAGAGGAACCTAATTCACATGAGGTGATTAGAATGACTTATAATTTAAGAATTAATACAATTCACATTTGTACGAAATGCAAACTGCGATAAATGACTCATTCGAATGACGGATTGAAATGGATTTAGAGTTTTAATGGTGTTTATACTGGTTTGATTCAATCAATATGCTAGGTTGTTTAGCCACATGTGTTAATTTCATTATCAATGTGTCAAAAAAGTGTGTTTTGGGTTAAAAGAGGAGCCTTGCTAATCAGAAATGATGGGAGGCACTCTCTAATTTTCAATTCCACAATTAATATCAATCAATAAATGATATTCAAGTTCAAGCACTCCATTGTTTGATAAGTTGAATGAATTCCTGTTATAAATGGTCGATGGGGCATTTTTTTTCATAACAAATATAGTTATTAAGGATGAAGCAAAATTTAATTTCAAGGTTAATGCATGAAAAATAGTCCTGGTAACAATAAGAGGAACCTAATTCACATGAGGTGATTAGAATGACTCATAATTTAAGAATTAATACAATTCACATTTGTACAAAATGCAAACTGCGATAAATGACTCCTTCAAATGACGGATTGAAATGGATTTAGAGTTTTAATGGTGTTTATACTGGTTTGATTCAATCAATATACTAGGTTGTTTAGCCACATGTGTTAATTTCATTATTAATGTGTCAAAAAGTGTGTTTTGGGTCAAAAGAGGAGCCTTGCTAATCAGAAATGATGGGAGGCACTCTCTAATTTTCAATTCCACAATTAATATCAAAACGAAATGATATTCAAGTTCAAGCACTCCATTGTTTGATAAGTTGAATGAATTCCTGTTATAAATGGTCAATGGGCATTTTTTTTTTTCATAACGAATATCGTCATTGAGGAAGAAGCAAAATCAATTTAAAAGTTATTGCATGAAAAATTGTCTTGGTAACAATATAAGGAGTATAATTCCCATGAGGTGAATAGAATGTCTTATTATTTCAGAATTAAACCAGTTCACATTTGTACAGAATGCATACCATGATGAATGACTCCTTTGATTGATGGATTTAAATGGATTTAGAGTTTTACTGGTATTTATAGTTGTTTGATTCAATCAATATACTAGGTTTGTTTAGCCACATGTGTTTAATTTCATGATCAATATGTCCAAAGGTGTGTTTGGAGTCAAAAGAAGTGCATTGCTGACGAGAAATGATGGGAGGCACTCTTTAATTTTGAATTCCACAATTAATATCAATAAGAAATGAAATTCAAGATCAAGCACTCCATTGTTTGATAAGTTGAATGAATTGCTGTTATAAATGGTCAATGGGCATTTTTTTCATAACGAATATAGTTATTAAGCATGAAGCAAAATTTAATTTCAAGGTTAATGCATGAAAAATAGTCCTAGTAACAATAAGAGGAACCTAATTCACATGAGGTGATTAGAATGACTTATAATTTAAGAATTAATACAATTCACATTTGTACGAAATGCAAACTGCGATAAATGACTCATTCGAATGACGGATTGAAATGGATTTAGAGTTTTAATGGTGTTTATACTGGTTTGATTCAATCAATATGCTAGGTTGTTTAGCCACATGTGTTAATTTCATTATCAATGTGTCAAAAAGTGTGTTTTGGGTTAAAAGAGGAGCCTTGCTAATCAGAAATGATGGGAGGCACTCTCTAATTTTCAATTCCACAATTAATATCAATAAGAAATGATATTCAAGTTCAAGCACTCCATTGTTTGATAAGTTGAATGAATTCCTGTTATAAATGGTCGATGGGCATTTTTTTCATAACGAATATAGTTATTAAGGATGAAGCAAAATTTAATTTCAAGGTTAATGCATGAAAAATAGTCCTGGTAACAATAAGAGGAACCTAATTCACATGAGGTGATTAGAATGACTCATAATTTAAGAATTAATACAATTCACATTTTGTACAAAATGCAAACTGCGATAAATGACTCCTTCAAATGACGGATTGAAATGGATTTAGAGTTTTAATGGTGTTTTATACTGGTTTGATTCAATCAATATACTAGGTTGTTTAGCCACATGTGTTAATTTCATTATTAATGTGTCAAAAAGTGTGTTTTGGGTCAAAAGAGGAGCCTTGCTAATCAGAAATGATGGGAGGCACTCTCTAATTTTCAATTCCACAATTAATATCAAAACGAAATGATATTCAAGTTCAAGCACTCCATTGTTTGATAAGTTGAATGAATTCCTGTTATAAATGGTCAATGGGCATTTTTTTCATAACGAATATCGTCATTGAGGAAGAAGCAAAATCAATTTAAAAGTTATTGCATGAAAAAATTGTCTTGGTAACAATATAAGGAGTATAATTCCCATGAGGTGAATATAGAATGTCTTATTATTTCAGAATTAAACCAGTTCACATTTGTACAGAATGCATACCATGATGAATGACTCCTTTGATTGATGGATTTAAATGGATTTAGAGTTTTACTGGTATTTATAGTTGTTTGATTCAATCAATATACTAGGTTGTTTAGCCACATGTGTTAATTTTCATGATCAATATGTCCAAAGGTGTGTTTGGAGTCAAAAGAAGTGCATTGCTGACGAGAAATGATGGGAGGCACTCTTTAATTTTGAATTCCACAATTAATATCAATAAGAAATGAAATTCAAGATCAAGCACTCCATTGTTTGATAAGTTGAATGAATTGCTGTTATAAATGGTCAATGGGCATTTTTTTCATAACGAATATAGTTATTAAGCATGAAGCAAAATTTAATTTCAAGGTTAATGCATGAAAAATAGTCCTAGTAACAATAAGAGGAACCTAATTCACATGAGGTGATTAGAATGACTTATAATTTAAGAATTAATACAATTCACATTTGTACGAAATGCAAACTGCGATAAATGACTCATTCGAATGACGGATTGAAATGGATTTAGAGTTTTAATGGTGTTTATACTGGTTTGATTCAATCAATATGCTAGGTTGTTTAGCCACATGTGTTAATTTCATTATCAATGTGTCAAAAAGTGTGTTTTGGGTTAAAAGAGGAGCCTTGCTAATCAGAAATGATGGGAGGCACTCTCTAATTTTCAATTCCACAATTAATATCAATAACAAATGATATTCAAGTTCAAGCACTCCATTGTTTGATAAGTTGAATGAATTCCTGTTATAAATGGTCGATGGGCATTTTTTTCATAACGAATATAGTTATTAAGGATGAAGCAAAATTTAATTTCAAGGTTAATGCATGAAAAATAGTCCTGGTAACAATAAGAGGAACCTAATTCACATGAGGTGATTAGAATGACTCATAATTTAAGAATTAATAATACAATTCACATTTGTACAAAATGCAAACTGCAATAAATGACTCCTTCAAATGACGGATTGAAATGGATTTTAGAGTTTTAATGGTGTTTATACTGGTTTGATTCAATCAATATACTAGGTTGTTTTAGCCACATGTGTTAATTTCATTATTAATGTGTCAAAAAGTGTGTTTTGGGTCAAAAGAGGAGCCTTGCTAATCAGAAATGATGGGAGGCACTCTCTAATTTTCAATTCCACAATTAATATCAAAACGAAATGATATTCAAGTTCAAGCACTCCATTGTTTGATAAGTTGAATGAATTCCTGTTATAAAATGGTCAATGGGCATTTTTTTTCATAACGAATATCGTCATTGAGGAAGAAGCAAAATCAATTTAAAAGTTATTGCATGAAAAATTGTCTTGGTAACAATATAAGGAGTATAATTCCCATGAGGTGAATAGAATGTCTTATTATTTCAGAATTAAACCAGTTCACATTTGTACAGAATGCATACCATGATGAATGACTCCTTTGATTGATGGATTTAAATGGATTTAGAGTTTTACTGGTATTTATAGTTGTTTGATTCAATCAATATACTAGGTTGTTTAGCCACATGTGTTAATTTCATGATCAATATGTCCAAAGGTGTGTTTGGAGTCAAAAGAAGTGCATTGCTGACGAGAAATGATGGGAGGCACTCTTTAATTTTGAATTCCACAATTAATATCAATAAGAAATGAAATTCAAGATCAAGCACTCCATTGTTTGATAAGTTGAATGAATTGCTGTTATAAATGGTCAATGGGCATTTTTTTCATAACGAATATAGTTATTAAGCATGAAGCAAAATTTAATTTCAAGGTTAATGCATGAAAAATAGTCCTAGTAACAATAAGAGGAACCTAATTCACATGAGGTGATTAGAATGACTTATAATTTAAGAATTAATACAATTCACATTTGTACGAAATGCAAACTGCGATAAATGACTCATTCGAATGACGGATTGAAATGGATTTAGAGTTTTAAATGGTGTTTATACTGGTTTGATTCAATCAATATGCTAGGTTGTTTAGCCACATGTGTTAATTTCATTATCAATGTGTCAAAAAGTGTGTTTTGGGTTAAAAGAGGAGCCTTGCTAATCAGAAATGATGGGAGGCACTCTCTAATTTTCAATTCCACAATTAATATCAATAACAAATGATATTCAAGTTCAAGCACTCCATTGTTTGATAAGTTGAATGAATTCCTGTTATAAATGGTCGATGGGCATTTTTTTTTTCATAACGAATATAGTTATTAAGGATGAAGCAAAATTTAATTTCAAGGTTAATGCATGAAAAAATAGTCCTGGGTAACAATAAGAGGAACCTAATTCACATGAGGTGATTAGAATGACTCATAATTTAAGAATTAATACAATTCACATTTGTACAAAATGCAAACTGCAATAAATGACTCCTTCAAATGACGGATTGAAATGGATTTAGAGTTTTAATGGTGTTTATACTGGTTTGATTCAATCAATATACTAGGTTGTTTAGCCACATGTGTTAATTTCATTATTAATGTGTCAAAAAGTGTGTTTTTGGGTCAAAAGAGGAGCCTTGCTAATCAGAAATGATGGGAGGCACTCTCTAATTTTCAATTCCACAATTAATATCAAAACGAAATGATATTCAAGTTCAAGCACTCCATTGTTTGATAAGTTGAATGAATTCCTGTTATAAATGGTCAATGGGCATTTTTTTTTTCATAACGAATATCGTCATTGAGGAAGAAGCAAAATCAATTTAAAAGTTATTGCATGAAAAATTGTCTTGGTAACAATATAAGGAGTATAATTCCCATGAGGTGAATAGAATGTCTTATTATTTCAGAATTAAACCAGTTCACATTTGTACAGAATGCATACCATGATGAATGACTCCTTTGATTGATGGATTTAAATGGATTTAGAGTTTTACTGGTATTTATAGTTGTTTGATTCAATCAATATACTAGGTTGTTTAGCCACATGTGTTAATTTCATGATCAATATGTCCAAAGGTGTGTTTGGAGTCAAAAGAAGTGCATTGCTGACGAGAAATGATGGGAGGCACTCTTTAATTTTGAATTCCACAATTAATATCAATAAGAAATGAAATTCAAGATCAAGCACTCCATTGTTTGATAAGTTGAATGAATTGCTGTTATAAATGGTCAATGGGCATTTTTTTCATAACGAATATAGTTATTAAGCATGAAGCAAAATTTAATTTCAAGGTTAATGCATGAAAAATAGTCCTAGTAACAATAAGAGGAACCTAATTCACATGAGGTGATTAGAATGACTTATAATTTAAGAATTAATACAATTCACATTTGTACGAAATGCAAACTGCGATAAATGACTCATTCGAATGACGGATTGAAATGGATTTAGAGTTTTAATGGTGTTTATACTGGTTTGATTCAATCAATATGCTAGGTTGTTTAGCCACATGTGTTAATTTCATTATCAATGTGTCAAAAAGTGTGTTTTGGGTTAAAAGAGGAGCCTTGCTAATCAGAAATGATGGGAGGCACTCTCTAATTTTCAATTCCACAATTAATATCAATAACAAATGATATTCAAGTTCAAGCACTCCATTGTTTGATAAGTTGAATGAATTCCTGTTATAAATGGTCGATGGGCATTTTTTTCATAACGAATATAGTTATTAAGGATGAAGCAAAATTTAATTTCAAGGTTAATGCATGAAAAATAGTCCTGGTAACAATAAGAGGAACCTAATTCACATGAGGTGATTAGAATGACTCATAATTTAAGAATTAATACAATTCACATTTGTACAAAATGCAAACTGCAATAAATGACTCCTTCAAATGACGGATTGAAATGGATTTAGAGTTTTAATGGTGTTTATACTGGTTTGATTCAATCAATATACTAGGTTGTTTAGCCACATGTGTTAATTTCATTATTAATGTGTCAAAAAGTGTGTTTTGGGTCAAAAGAGGAGCCTTGCTAATCAGAAATGATGGGAGGCACTCTCTAATTTTCAATTCCACAATTAATATCAAAACGAAATGATATTCAAGTTCAAGCAGCACTCCATTGTTTGATAAGTTGAATGAATTCCTGTTATAAATGGTCAATGGGCATTTTTTTTCATAACGAATAATCGTCATTGAGGAAGAAGCAAAATCAATTTAAAAGTTATTGCATGAAAAAATTGTCTTGGTAACAATATAAGGAGTATAATTCCCATGAGGTGAAATAGAATGTCTTATTATTTCAGAATTAAAACCAGTTCACATTTGTACAGAAATGCATACCATGATGAATGACTCCTTTGATTGATGGATTTAAATGGATTTAGAGTTTTACTGGTATTTATAGTTGTTTGATTCAATCAATATACTAGGTTGTTTTAGCCACATGTGTTAATTTCATGATCAATATGTCCAAAGGTGTGTTTGGAGTCAAAAGAAGTGCATTGCTGACGAGAAATGATGGGAGGCACTCTTTAATTTTTGAATTCCACAATTAATATCAATAAGAAAATGAAAATTCAAGATCAAGCACTCCATTGTTTGATAAGTTGAATGAATTGCTGTTATAAATGGTCAATGGGCATTTTTTTCATAACGAATATAGTTATTAAGCATGAAGCAAAATTTAATTTTCAAGGTTAATGCATGAAAAAATAGTCCTAGTAACAATAAGAGGGAACCTAATTCACATGAGGTGATTAGAATGACTTATAATTTAAGAATTAATACAATTCACATTTGTACGAAATGCAAACTGCGATAAATGACTCATTCGAATGACGGATTGAAATGGATTTAGAGTTTTTTAATGGTGTTTATACTGGTTTGATTCAATCAATATGCTAGGTTGTTTAGCCACATGTGTTAATTTCATTATCAATGTGTCAAAAAGTGTGTGTTTTGGGTTAAAAGAGGAGCCTTGCTAATCAGAAATGATGGGAGGCACTCTCTAATTTTCAATTCCACAATTAATATCAATAACAAATGATATTCAAGTTCAAGCACTCCCATTGTTTGATAAGTTGAATGAATTCCTGTTATAAATGGTCGATGGGCATTTTTTTTTTTTCATAACGAATATAGTTATTAAGGATGAAGCAAAATTTAATTTCAAGGTTAATGCATGAAAAATATAGTCCTGGTAACAATAAGAGGAACCTAATTCACATGAGGTGATTAGAATGACTCATAATTTAAGAATTAATACAATTCACATTTGTACAAAATGCAAACTGCAATAAATGACTCCTTCAAATGACGGATTGAAATGGATTTAGAGTTTTAATGGTGTTTATACTGGTTTGATTCAATCAATATACTAGGTTGTTTTGCCACATGTGTTAATTTCATTATTAATGTGTCAAAAAGTGTGTTTTTGGGTCAAAAAGAGGAGCCTTGCTAATCAGAAATGATGGGAGGCACTCTCTAATTTTCAATTCCACAATTAATATCAAAACGAAATGATATTCAAGTTCAAGCACTCCATTGTTTGATAAGTTGAATGAATTCCTGTTATAAATGGTCAATGGGCATTTTTTTCATAACGAATATCGTCATTGAGGAAGAAGCAAAATCAATTTAAAAGTTATTGCATGAAAAATTGTCTTGGTAACAATATAAGGAGTATAATTCCCATGAGGTGAATAGAATGTCTTATTATTTCAGAATTAAACCAGTTCACATTTGTACAGAATGCATACCATGATGAATGACTCCTTTGATTGATGGATTTAAATGGATTTAGAGTTTTACTGGTATTTATAGTTGTTTGATTCAATCAATATACTAGGTTGTTTAGCCACATGTGTTAATTTCATGATCAATATGTCCAAAGGTGTGTTTGGAGTCAAAAGAAGTGCATTGCTGACGAGAAATGATGGGAGGCACTCTTTAATTTTTGAATTCCACAATTAATATCAATAAGAAATGAAATTCAAGATCAAGCACTCCATTGTTTGATAAGTTGAATGAATTCCTGTTATAAATGGTCAATGGGCATTTTTTTTCATAACGAATATAGTTATTAAGCATGAAGCAAAATTTAATTTCAAGGTTATAAAGATGCATGAAAAATAGTCCTAGTAACAATAAGAGGAACCTAATTCACATGAGGTGATTAGAATGACTTATAATTTAAGAATTAATACAATTCACATTTGTACGAAATGCAAACTGCGATAAATGACTCATTCGAATGACGGATTGAAATGGATTTAGAGTTTTAATGGTGTTTATACTGGTTTGATTCAATCAATATGCTAGGTTGTTTAGCCACATGTGTTAATTTCATTATCAATGTGTCAAAAAGTGTGTTTTGGGTTAAAAGAGGAGCCTCGCTAATCAGAAATGATGGGAGGCACTCTCTAATTTTCAATTCCACAATTAATATCAATAACAAATGATATTCAAGTTCAAGCACTCCATTGTTTGATAAGTTGAATGAATTCCTGTTATAAATGGTCGATGGGCATTTTTTTCATAACGAATATAGTTATTAAGGATGAAGCAAAATTTAATTTCAAGGTTAATGCATGAAAAATAGTCCTGGTAACAATAAGAGGAACCTAATTCACATGAGGTGATTAGAATGACTCATAATTTAAGAATTAATACAATTCACATTTGTACAAAATGCAAACTGCGATAAATGACTCCTTCAAATGACGGATTGAAATGGATTTAGAGTTTTAATGGTGTTTATACTGGTTTGATTCAATCAATATACTAGGTTGTTTAGCCACATGTGTTAATTTCATTATTAATGTGTCAAAAAGTGTGTTTTGGGTCAAAAGAGGAGCCTTGCTAGATCAGAAAATGATGGGAGGGCACTCTCTAATTTTCAATTCCACAATTAATATCAAAAACGAAATGATATTCAAGTTCAAGCACTCCATTGTTTGATAAGTTGAATGAATTCCCTGTTATAAATGGTCAATGGGCATTTTTTTCATAACGAATATCGTCATTGAGGAAGAAGCAAAATCAATTTAAAAGTTATTGCATGAAAAATTGTCTTTGGTAACAATATAAGGAGTATAATTCCCATGAGGTGAATAGAATGTCTTATTATTTCAGAATTAAACCAGTTCACATTTGTACAGAATGCATACCATGATGAATGACTCCTTTGATTGATGGATTTAAAAATGGATTTAGAGTTTTACTGGTATTTATAGTTGTTTGATTCAATCAATATACTAGGTTGTTTAGCCACATGTGTTAATTTCATGATCAATATGTCCAAAGGTGTGTTTGGAGTCAAAAGAAGTGCATTGCTGACGAGAAATGATGGGAGGCACTCTTTAATTTTGAATTCCACAATTAATATCAATAAGAAATGAAATTCAAGATCAAGCACTCCATTGTTTTGATAAGTTGAATGAATTGCTGTTATAAATGGTCAATGGGCATTTTTTTCATAACGAATATAGTTATTAAGCATGAAGCAAAATTTAATTTCAAGGTTAATGCATGAAAAATAGTCCTAGTAACAATAAGAGGAGCCTAATTCACATGAGGTGATTAGAATGACTTATAATTTAAAAGAATTAATACAATTCACCATTTGTACGAAATGCAAACTGGGATAAATGACTCATTCGAATGACGGATTGAAATGGATTTAGAGTTTTAATGGTGTTTATACTGGTTTGATTCAATCAATATGCTAGGTTGTTAAGCCACATGTGTTAATTTCATTATCAATGTGTCAAAAAGTGTGTTTTGGGTTAAAAGAGGAGCCTTGCTAATCAGAAATGATGGGAGGAACTCTCTAATTTTCAATTCCACAATTAATATCAATAACAAATGATATTCAAGTTCAAGCACTCCATTGTTTGATAAGTTGAATGAATTCCTGTTATAAATGGTCGATGGGCATTTTTTTCATAACGAATATAGTTATTAAGGATGAAGCAAAATTTAATTTCAAGGTTAATGCATGAAAAATAGTCCTGGTAACAATAAGAGGAACCTAATTCACATGAGGTGATTAGAATGACTCATAATTTAAGAATTAATACAATTCACATTTGTACAAAATGTAAACTGCAATAAATGACTCATTCGAATGACGGATTGAAATGGATTTAGAGTTTTAATGGTGTTTATGCTGGTTTGATTCAATCAATATACTATGTTGTTTAGCCACATGTGTTAATTTCATTATCAATGTGTCAAAAAATGTGTTTGGAGTCAAAACAGGAGCCTTGCTAATCAGAAATGATGGGAGGCACTCTCTTATTTTTAATTCAACTATTAATATCAATAAGAAGTGAAATTCAAGATCAAGTGTTCCATTGTTTAATAAATTGAAAGAATTTCTGTTATAAATAGTCCATGGGCATTTTTTTCATAATGAATATCGTCATTAAGGAAGAAGCAAAATGAATTTAAAAGTTATTGCATGAAAAATTGTCTTGGTAACAATATAAGGAGTATAATTCCCATGAGGTGAATAGAATGTCTTATTATTTCAAAATTAATCCAGTTCACATTTGTACGGAATGCATACCATGATGAATGACTCCTTTGACAGATGGATTTGAATGGATTTAGAGTTTTAATGGTGTTTATACTTGTTTAATTGAATCAATATACTAGGTTGTTTACCACATGTGTTAATTTCATTATCATTGTGTCAAAAAGTGTGTTTGGAGTCAAAACAGGAGCCTTGCTAATGAGAAATGATGGGAGGCACTCTCTTATTTTTAATTCAACAATTAATATCAATAAGAAGTGAAATTCAAGATCAAGCACTCCATTGTTTGATATATTGAATGAATTCCTGTTATAAATAGTCCATGGGCATTTTTTTCATAATGAATATCGTCATTAAGGAAGAAGCAAAATGAATTTAAAAGTTATTGCATGAAAAATTGTCTTGGTAACAATCTGAGGAGCATAATTCACATGAGGTGAATAGAATGTCTTATTATTTCCGAATTAAACCAGTTCACATTTGTACGGAATGCATACCATGATGAATGACTCCTTTGACTGATGGATTTAAATGGATTTAAAGTTTTAAAGGTGTTTATACTTGTTTGATTCAGTCAATATACTAGGTTGTTTAACCACATGTGTTAATTTCATTATCAATGTGTCAAAAAGTGTGTTTGGAGTGAAAACAGGAGCCTTGCTAATGAGAAATGATGGGAGGCACTCTCTAATTTTGAATTCCACAATTAATATCAATAAGAAATGGAATTCAAGATCAAGGACACCATTGTTAGTTAAATTGAATGAATTCATGTTATAGATGGTCCATGGGCATTGTTTTCATAATCAATATCATCATTAAGGAAGAACCACAATGTAATTTGAATGTTTTTGCATGAAAAATAGTCTTGGTAACAATCTGAGGAGCATAATACACTTGAGGTGAATAGAATGTCTTATTATTTCAGAATTAAACCAGTTTACATTTGTATGGAATGCATACCATGATGAATGACTCCTTTGACTGATGGATTTAAATGGATTTAGAATTTTAATGGTGTTTATACTTGTTTGATTGAATCAATATACTAGGTTGTTTAGCCACATGTGTTAATTTTATGATCAATGTGTCAAAAAGTGTGTTTGGAGTCGAAAGAGGAGCCTTGCTAATAAGAAATGATGGGAGGCACTCTCTAATTTTGAATTCCACAATTAATATCAATAAGAAATGAAATTCAAGATCAAGCACTCCATTGTTTGATAAATTGAAAGAATTCCTCTTATAAATAGTCCATGGGCATTTTTTTCATAATGAATATTGTCATTAATGAAGAAGCAAAATGAATTTAAAAGTTATTGCATGAAAAATTGTCTTGGTAACAATCTGAGGAGCATAATTCACATGAGGTGAATAGAATGTCTTATTATTTCAGAATTAAACCAGTTGACATTTGTACGGAATGCATACCATGATGAATGACTCCTTTGACTGATGGATTTAAATGGATTTAGAGTTTTAAAGGTGTTTATACTTGTTTGATTCAGTCAATATACTAGGTTGTTTAACCACATGTGTTAATTTCATTATCATTGTGTCAAAAAGTGTGTTTGGAGTCAAAAGAAGTGCATTGCTAATGAGAAATGATGGGAGGCACTCTCTAATTTTGAATTCCACAATTAATATCAATAAGAAATGAAATTCAAGATCAAGGACACCATTGTTTGATAAGTTGAATGAATTCATGTTATAGATGGTCCATGGGCATTGTTTTCATAATCAATATCATCATTAAGGAAGAAGACAAATGTAATTTGAAAGTTATTGCATGAAAAATAGTCTTGGTAACAATATGAGGAGCATAATTCACAGGAGGGGAATAGAATGTCTTCTTATTTCAGAATTAAATTAGTTCACATTTGTACGGAATGCATACCATGATGAATGACTCCTTTGACAGATGGATTTGAATGGATTTAGAGTTTTGATGGTGTTTATACTTGTTTAATTCAATCAATATACTATGTTGTTTAGCCACATGTGTTAATTTCATTATCAATGTGTCAAAAAGTGTGTTTGGAGTCAAAACAGGAGCCTTGCTAATGAGAAATGATGGGAGGCACTCTCTTATTTTTAATTCAACAATTAATATCAATAAGAACTGAAATTCAAGATCAAGCGCTCCATTGTTTAATAAATTGAATGAATTCCTGTTATAAATAGTCCATGGGCATTTTTTTCATAACGAATATCATCATTAAGGAAGAAGCAAAATGAATTTAGAAGTTATTGCATGAAAAATTGTCTTGGTAACAATATAAGGAGCATAATTCACATGATTTGAATAGAATGTCTTATTATTTCAAAATTAATCGAGTTCACATTTGTACGGAATGCATACCATGATGAATGACTCCTTTGACTGATGGATTTAAATGGATTTAGAGTTTTAAAGGTGTTTATACTTGTTTGATTCAGTCAATATACTAGGTTGTTTAACCACATGTGTTAATTTCATTATCATTGTGTCAAAAAGTGTGTTTGGAGTCAAAAGAAGTGCATTGCTAATGAGAAATGATGGGAGGCACTCTCTAATTTTGAATTCCACAATTAATATCAATAAGAAATGGAATTCAAGATCAAGGATACCATTGTTAGTTAAATTGAATGAATTCATGTTATAGATGGTCCATGGGCATTGTTTTCATAATCAATATCGTCATTAAGGAAGAAGCAAAATGTAATTTGAATGTTATTGCATGAAAAATAGTCTTGGTAACAATATGAGGAGCATAATTCACTTGTGGTGAATAGAATGTCTTATTATTTCAGAATTAAACCAGTTCACATTTGTACGGAATGCAGACCATGATCAATGACTCCTTTGACTAATGAATTTAAATGGATTTAGAATTTTAATGGTGTTTATACTTGTTTCATTCAATCAATATACTAGGTTGTTTAGCCACATGTGTTAATTTCATGATCAATGTGTCAAAAGGTGCATTTGGACTCAAAAGAAGGGCATTGCTAATGAGAAATGATGGGAGGCCCTCTCTAATTTTGAATTCCACAATTAATATCAATAAGAAATGGAATTCAAGATCAAGGACACCATTATTAGTGAAATTGAATGAATTCATGTTATAGATGGTCCATGGGCATTGTTTTCATAATGAATATCGTCATTAAGGAAGAAGCAAAATGTAATTTGAAAGTTATTGCATGAAAAATAGTCTTCGTAACAATTTGAGGAGCATAATTCACATGAGGTGAATAGAATGTCTTATTCTTTCACAATTAATCCAGTTCACATTTGTACGGAATGCATACCATGACGAATGACTCCTTTGACAGATGGATTTAAATGGATTTAGAGTTTTAATGGTGTTTATACTTGTTTGATTCAATCAATATACTAGGTTGTTTAGCCATATGTGTTAATTTCATGATCAATGTGTCCAAAGGTGTGTTTGGATTCAAAAGAAGTGCATTGCTAATGAGAAATGATGGGAAGCACTCTCTAATTTTGAATTCCACAATTAATATCAATAAGAAATGAAATTCAAGATCAAGCACTCCATTGTTTGATAAGTTGAATGAATTCCTGTTATAAATGGTCAATGGGCATTTTTTTCATAACGAATATAGTCCATGGGCATTTTTTTCATAATGAGTATCGTCAATAAGGAAGAAGCAAAATGTAATTTAAAAGTTATTGCATGAAAAATTGTCTTGGTAACAATATAAGGAGCATAATTCACATGAGGTGAATAGAATGTCTTATTATTTAAGAAGAAAACCAGTTGACATTTGTATAGAATGCATACCATTATGAATGACTCCTTTGACAGATGAATTTAAATAAATTTAGACATTTAATGGTGTTTATACTTGTTTGCATCAATCAATATACTTGGTTGTTTTGCCACGTGTTAATTTCATGATCAATGTGTCAAAAGGTGTGTTTGGACTCAAAAGAAGAGCATTGCTAATGAGAAATGATGGGAGGCACTCTCTAATTTTGAATTCCACAATTAATATCAATAAGAAATGAAATTCAAGATCAAGGACACCATTGTTTGTTAAATTGAATGAATTCAAGTTATAGATGGTCCATGTGCATTTTTTTCATCATGAATATCGTCATCAAGGAAGAAGCAAAATGTTATTTGAAGGTTATTGCATGAAAAATAGTCTTGGTAACAATATGAGGAGCATAATTCACATGAGGTGAATAGAATGTCTTTTTATTTCAAAATTAATCCAGTTCACATTTGTACGGAATGCAGACCATGATGAATGACTCCTTTGACAGATGGATTTGAATGAATTTAGAGTTTTAATGTTGTTTATACTTGTTTGATTCAATCAACATACTAGGTTGTTTAGCCACATGTGTTAATTTCATTATCAATGTGTCAAAAAGTGTGTTTGGAGTCAAAAGAGGAGCCTTGCTACTAAGAAATGATGGGAGGCATTCTCTAATTTTGAATTCCATAATTAATATCAATAAGAAATCAAATTCAAGATCAAGCACTCCTTTGTTTGATAAATTGAAACAATTCCAGTTATAAATAATCCATGGGCATTTTTTTCATAATGAATATCGTCATTAAGGAAGAAGCAAAATGTAATTTAAAAGTTATTGCATGAAAAATTGTCTTCGTAACAATATGAGGAGCATAATTCACATGAGGTGAAAAGAATGTCTTATTATTTCAGAATTAAACCAGTTCACATTTGTACGGAATGCATACCATGATGAATGACTCCTTTCGCTAATTGATTTAAATGGATTTAGAGTTTTAATGGTGTTTATACTTGTTTGATTGAATCAATATACTAGGTTGTTTAGCCACATGTGTTAATTTCATTATCAATGTGTCAAAAAGTGAGTTTGGAGTCAAAAGAGGAGCCTTGCTAATAAGAAATGATGGGAGGCACTCTGTAATTTTGAATTCCACAATTAATATCAATAAGAAATGAAATTCAAGATCAAGGACACCATTGTTTGTAAAATTGAATGAGTTCATGTTATAGCTGGTCCATGGGCATTGTTTTCATAATGATTATCGTCATTAAGGAAGAAGCAAAATGTAATTTAAAAGTTATTGCATGAAAAATTGTCTTGGTAACAATATGAGGAGCATAATTCACATGAGGCGAATAGAATGTCTTCTTATTTCAAAATTAATCGAGTTCACATTTGTACAAAATGCATACCATGATGAATGACTCCTTTGACAGATGGATTTGAATGGATTTAGAGTTTTAATGGTGTTTATACTTGTTTGATTCAATCAACATACTAGGTTGTTTAGCCACATGTGTTAATTTCATTATCAATGTGTCAAAAAGTGTGTTTGGAGTCAAAAGAGGAGCCTTGCCAATAAGAAATGATGGGAGGCACTCTGTAATTTTGAATTCCACAATTAATATCAATAAGAAATGAAATTCAAGATCAAGGACACCATTGTTTGTTAAATTGAATGAGTTCATGTTATAGATGGTCTATGGGCATTGTTTTCATAATAATTATCGTCATTAAGGAAGAAGCAAAATGTAATTTAAAAGTTATTGCATGAAAAATTGTCTGGGTAACAATATGAGGAGCATAATTCACATGAGGTCAAAATTAATCGAGTTCACATTTGTACGGAATGCATACCATGATGAATGACTCCTTTGACAGATTGATTTGAATGGATTTAGAGTTTTAATGTTGTTTATACTAGTTTAATTCATTCAATATACTATGTTGTTTTGTCACATGTGTTAATTTCATTATCAATGTGTCAAAAAGTGTGTTTGGAGTCAAAACAGGACACTAGCTAATGAGAAATGATGGGAGGCACTCTCTTATTTTTAAATGAACAATTAATATCAATAAGAAGTGATATTCAAGTTCAAGCACTCCATTGTTTGATAAATTGAATGAATTCCTGTTATAAATAGTCCATGGGCATTTTTTTCATAATAAATATCTTCATTAAGGAAGAATCAAAATGTAATTTAAAAGTTATTGCATGAAAATTGTCATGGTAACAATCTGAGGAGAATAATTTACATGAGGTGAATAGAATGTCTTATTATTTCAGAATTAAACTAGTTCATATTTGTACGGAATGCATACCATGAGGAATGACTCCTTGGACTGATGGATTTAAATGGATTTAGAGTTTTAATGGTGTTTATACTTGTTTAATTAAATCACAATACTAGGTTGTTTAGCCACATGTGTTAATTTCATTATCAATGTGTCAAAAAGTGTGTTTAGATTCAAATGAGGAGCCTTGCTAATAAGAAATGGTGGGAGGCACTCTCTAATTTTGAATTCCACAATTAATACCAATAAGAAATGAAATTCAAGATCAAGCACACCATTGTTTGTTAAATTGAATGAATACATGTTATAGATGGTCCATGGGCATTGTTTTCATAATGAATATTGTCAGTAATGAAGAAGCAAAATGTAATTTGAAAGTTATTGCATGAAAAATAGTCTTGGTAAGAATCTGAGGAGCATAATTCACATGAGGTGAATAGAATGTCTTATTATTTCAGAGTTAAACCAGTTCACATTTGTACGAAATGCATACCATGATGAATGACTCCTTTGACTGATGGATTTAAATGGATTTAGTGTTTTAATGGTGTTGATACTTGTTTGATTCACTCAATATACTAGGTTGTTTAGCCACATGTGTTAATTTCATTATCAATGTGTCAAAAAGTGTGTTTGGAGTCAAAAGAGGAGCCTTGCTAATAAGAAATGATGGGAGGCACTCTCTGATTTTAAATTCCACAATTAATATCAATAAGAAATGAAATTCAAGTTCAAGCACACCATTGTTTGATAAATTGATAGAATTCCTATTATAAATAGTCCATGGGCATTTTTTTCATAATGAATATTGTCATTAAGTAAGAAGCAAAATGTAATTTAAAAGTTATTGCAAGAAAAATTGTCTTGGTAGCAATATGAGGAGCATAATTCACATGAGGTGATTAGAATGTCTTATTATTTCAAAATTAATCCAATTCACATTTGTACGGAATGCATACCATGACGAATGACTCCTTTGACAGATGGATTTAAATGGATTTAGAGTTTTAATGGTGTTTATACTTGTTTGATTCAATCAATATACTAGGTTGTATAGCCACATGTGTTAATTTCACGATCAATGTGTCAAAAGGTGTGTTTGGACTCAAAAGAAGAGCCTTGCTAATGAGAAATGATGGGAGGCACTCTCTAATTTTGAATTCCAAAATTAATATCAATAAAAAAAGGAATTCAAGATCAAAGACACCATTGTTTCTTAAATTGAATGAATTCATGTTAAAGATGGTCCATTGACATTTTTTTCATAATCAATATCGTCATTAAGGAAGAATCAAAATGTAATTTGAAAGTTATTGCATGAAAAATAGTCTTGGTAACAATCTGAGGAGCATAATTCACTTGAGGTGAATGGAATGTCTTATTATTTCAGAATTAAACCTGTTCACATTTGTACGGAATGCATACCATGATGAATGACTCCTTTGACAGATGGATTTGAATGGATTTAGAATTTTAATAGTATTTATACTTGTTTAATTCTATCAATATACTATGTTGTTTAGCCACATGTGTAAATTTCATTATGAATGTGTCAAAAAAGTGTGTTTTGGAGTTAAAATAGGAGACACTTGCTAATGAGAAATGATGGGAGACACTCTCTTATTTTTTAATTCAACAATTAATATCAATAAGAAGTGAAATTCAAGATCAAGCGCTCCATTGATTAATAAATTGAATGAATTCCTGTTATAAATAGTCCATGGGCATTTTTTTCATATTGAATATCATCATTAAGGAAGACGCAAAATGAATTTAAAAAGTTATTGCATGAAAAAATTGTGTTGGTAACAATATAACGAGCATAATTCACATGAGGTGAATAGAATATATCTTATTATTTCCGAATTAAACCAGTTCACATTTGTACGGAATGCATACCATGATGAATGACTCCTTTCACTTATGGATTTCAATGGATGTAGAGTTTTAATGGTGTTTATACTTGTTTGATTCAATCAATATACTAGGTTGTTTAGCCACATGTGTTAATTTCATGATCAATGTGTCAAAAGGTGTGTTTGGACTCGAAAGAAGAGCATTGCTAATGAGAAATGATGGGAGGCACTCTCTAATTTTGAATTCGACAATTAATATCAATAAGAAATGGAATTCAAGATCAAGGACACCATTATTAGTGAAATTGAATGAATTCATGTTATAGATGGTCCATGGGCATTGTTTTCATAATGAATATCGTCATTAAGGAAGAAGCAAAATGTAATTTAAAAGTTATTGCATGAAAAATTGTCTTGGTAACAATATGAGGAGCATAATTCACATGAGGTGAATAGAATGTCTTATTATTTCAAAATTAATCCAGTTCACATTTGTACCAAATGCATACCATGATGAATGACTCCTTTGACAAATGGATTTGAATGGATTTAGAGTTTTAATTGTGTTTATACTTGTTTAAATCAATCAATATACTAGGTTGTTTAGCCACATGTGTTAATTTCATTATTATTGTGAGAAAATGGGTGTTTGGAGTCAAAACAGGAGCCTTGCTAATGAGAAATGATGGGAGGCACTCTCTTATTTTTAATTCAACAATTAATATCAATAAGAAGGGAAATTCAAGATCAAGCACTCCATTGTTTGATAAATTGAATGAATTCCTGTTATAAATAGTCCATGGGCATTTTTTTCATAATGAATATCGTCATTAAGGAAGAAGCAAAATGAATTTAAAAGTTATTGCATTAAAAATTGTGTTGGTAACAATCTGAGGAGCATAATTGTGGAATTCAATTTTTTTCATAACGAATATAGTTATTAAGGATGAAGCAAAATTTAATTTCAAGGTTAATGCATGAAAAATAGTCCTGGTAGCAATAAGAGGAACCTAATTTACATGAGGTGATTAGAATGACTCATAATTTAAGAATTAATACAATTCACATTTGTACGAAATGCAAAGCGCAATAAATGACTCCTTCGAATGATGGATTGAAATGGATTTAGAGTTTTAATGGTGTTTATACTGGTTTGATTCAATCACATGAGGTGAATAGAATGTCTTGTTATTTCTGAATTAAACCAGTTCACATTTGTACGGAATGCATACCATGATGAATGACTCCTTTGACTGATGGATTTAAATGGATGTAGAGTTTTAATGGTGTTTATACTTGTTTGATTCAATCAATATACTAGGTTGTTTAGCCACATGTGTTAATTTCATGATCAATGTGTCAAAAGGTGTGTTTGAACTCGAAAGAAGAGCATTGCTAATGAGAAATGATGGGAGGCACTCTCTAATTTTGAATTCCACAATTAATATCAATAAGAAATGGAATTCAATATCAGGGACACCATTATTAGTGAAATTGAATGAATTCATGTTATAGATGGTCCATGGGCATTGTTTTCATAATGAATATCGTCATTAAGGAAGAAGCAAAATGTAATTTGAAAGTTATTGCATGAAAAATAGTCTTGGTAACAATATGAGGAGCATAATTCACTTGTGGTGAATAGAATGTCTTATTATTTCAGAATCAAACCAGTTCACATTTGTACGGAATGCAGACCATGATCAATGACTCCTTTGACTAATGAATTTAAATGGATTTAGAATTTTAATGGTGTTTATACTTGTTTCATTCAATCAATATACTAGGTTGTTTAGCCACATGTGTTAATTTCATGATCAATGTGTCAAAAGGTGCGTTTGGACTCAAAAGAAGAGCATTGCTAATGAGAAATGATGGGAGGCACTCTCTTATTTTTAATTCAACAATTAATATCAATAAGAAGTGAAATTCAAAATCAAGCGCTCCATTGTTTAATAAATTGAATGAATTCCTGTTATAAATAGTCCATGGGCATTTTTTTCATAATGAATATTGACATTAAGGAAGAAGCAAAATGAATTTAAAAGTTATTGCATGAAAAATTGTCTTGGTAACAATATAAGGAGCATAATTCACATGAGGTGAATAGAATGTCTTATTATTTCAAAATTAATCCAGTTCACATTTGTACCAAATGCATACCATGATGAATGACTCCTTTGACAGATGGATTTGAATGGATTTAGAGTTTTAATTGTGTTTATACTTGTTTAATTCAATCAATATACTAGGTTGTTTAGCCACATGTGTTAATTTCATTATTATTGTGAGAAAATGTGTGTTTGGAGTCAAAACAGGAGCCTTGCTAATGAGAAATGATGGGAGGCACTCTCTTATTTTTAATTCAACAATTAATATCAATAAGAAGTGAAATTCAAGATCAAGCACTCCATTGTTTGATAAATTGAATGAATTCCTGTTATAAATTGTCCATGGGCATTTTTTTCATAATGAATATCGTCATTAAGGAAGAAGCAAAATGAATTTAAAAGTTATTGCATTAAAAATTGTGTTGGTAACAATCTGAGGAGCATAATTGTGGAATTCAATTTTTTTCATAACGAATATAGTTATTAAGGATGAAGCAAAATTTAATTTCAAGGTTAATGCATGAAAAATAGTCCTGGTAGCAATAAGAGGAACCTAATTTACATGAGGTGATTAGAATGACTCATAATTTAAGAATTAATACAATTCACATTTGTACGAAATGCAAAGCGCAATAAAATGACTCCTTCGAATGATGGATTGAAATGGATTTAGAGTTTTAAATGGTGTTTATACTGGTTTGATTCAATCACATGAGGTGAATAGAATGTCTTGTTATTTCTGAATTAAACCAGTTCACATTTGTACGGAATGCATACCATGATGAATGACTCCTTTGACTGATGGATTTAAATGGATGTAGAGTTTTAATGGTGTTTTTATACTTGTTTGATTCAATCAATATACTAGGTTGTTTAGCCACATGTGTTAATTTCATGATCAATGTGTCAAAAGGTGTGTTTGAACTCGAAAGAAGAGCATTGCTAATGAGAAATGATGGGAGGCACTCTCTAATTTTGAATTCCACAATTAATATCAATAAGAAATGGAATTCAATATCAGGGACACCATTATTAGTGAAATTGAATGAATTCATGTTATAGATGGTCCATGGGCATTGTTTTCATAATGAATATCGTCATTAAGGAAGAAGCAAAATGTAATTTGAAAGTTATTGCATGAAAAATAGTCTTGGTAACAATATGAGGAGCATAATTCACTTGTGGTGAATAGAATGTCTTATTATTTCAGAATCAAACCAGTTCACATTTGTACGGAATGCAGACCATGATCAATGACTCCTTTGACTAATGAATTTAAATGGATTTAGAATTTTAATGGTGTTTATACTTGTTTCATTCAATCAATATACTAGGTTGTTTAGCCACATGTGTTAATTTCATGATCAATGTGTCAAAAGGTGCGTTTGGACTCAAAAGAAGAGCATTGCTAATGAGAAATGATGGGAGGCACTCTCTAATTTTGAATTCCACAATTAATATCAATAAGAAAAGGAATTCAAGATCAAGGACACCATTATTAGTGAAATTGAATGAATTCATGTTATAGATGGTCCATGGGCATTGTTTTCATAATGAATATCGTCATTAAGAAAGAAGCAAAATGTAATTTGAAAGTTATTGCATGAAAAATAGTCTTGGTAACAATATGAGGAGCATAATTCACATGAGGTGAATAGAATGACTTATTATTTCACAATTAATCCAGTTCACATTTGTACGGAATGCATACCATGACGAATGACTCCTTTGACAGATGGATTTAAATGGATTTAGAGTTTTAATGGTGTTTATACTTGTTTGATTCAATCAATATACTAGGTTCTTTAGCCATATGTGTTAATTTCATGATCAATGTGTCCAAAGGTGTGTTTGGATTCAAAAGAAGTGCATTGCTAATGAGAAATGATGGGAGGCACTCTCTAATTTTGAATTCCACAATTAATATTTATAAGAAATGAACTTCAAGATCAAGCACTCCATTGTTTGATAAGTTGAATGAATTCCTGTTATAAATGGTCAATGGGCATTTTTTTCATAATGAATATCGTCATTAAGAAAGAAGCAAAATGTAATTTGAAAGTTATTGCATGAAAAATAGTCTTGGTAACAATCTGAGGAGCATAATTCACATGAGGTGAATAGAATGTCTTATTATTTCAAAATTAATCCAGTTCACATTTGTACGGAATGCATACTATGATGAATGACTCCTTTGATAGATGGATTTCAATGGATTTAGAGTTTTAATGGTGTTTATACTTGTTTAATTCAATCAATATACTATGTTATTTAGCCACATGTGTTAATTTCATTATCAATGGGTCAAAATGTGTGTTTGGAGTCAAAACAGGAGCCTAGCTAATGAGAAATGATGGGAGGCACTTTCTTATTTTTAATTCAACAATTAATATCAATAAGAAGTGAAATTCAAGATCAAGCGCTCTATTGTTTAATAAATTGAATGAATTCCTGTTATAAATAGTCCATGGGCATTTTTTTCATAATAAATATCGTCATTAAGGAAGAAGCAAAAGGTAATTTAAAAGTTATTGCATGAAAAATTGTTTTGGTAACAATATAAGGAGCATAATTCACATGAGGTGAATAGAATGTCTTATTATTTCAAAATTAATCCAGTTCACATTTGTACGGAATGCATACCATGATGAATGACTCCTTTGATAGATGGATTTCAATGGATTTAGAGTTTTAATGGTGTTAATACTTGTTTAATTCAATCAATATACTATGTTGTTTAGCCACATGTGTTAATTTCATTATCAATGTGTCAAAAAGTGTGTTTGGAGTCAAAACAGGAGCCTAGGTAATGAGAAATGATGGGAGGCACTTTCTTATTTTTAATTCAACAATTAATATCAATAAGAAGTGAAATTCAAGATTAAGCGCTCTATTGTTTAATAAATTGAATGAATTCCTATTATAAATAGTCCATGGGCATTTTTTTCATAATGAATATCGTCATTAAGGAAGAAGCAAAATGTAATTTAAAAGTTATTGCATGAAAAATTGTCTTGGTAACAATATAAGGAGCATAATTCACATGAGGTGAATAGAATGTCTTATTATGTCAAAATTAAACAAGTTGACATTTGTACGGAATGCATACCATGATGAATGACTCCTTTGATTGATGGATTTAAATAGATTTAGAGTTTTAATGGTGTTTATACTTGTTTGATTCGATCAATATACTAGGTTGTTTAGCCACATGTGTTAATTTCAAGATCAATGTGTCAAAAGGTGTGTTTGGACTAAAAAGAAGCGCATTGCTAATGAGAAATGATGGGAGGCACTCTCTAATTTTGAATTCCACAATTAATATCAATAAGAAATGAAATTCAAGATCAAGGACACCATTGTTTGTGAAATTGAATGAATTCATGTTATAGATGGTCCATAGGCATTTTTTTCATAATGAATATCGTCATTATGGAAGAAGCAAAATGTAATTTGAAAGTTATTGCAGGAAAAATAGTCTTGGTAACAATATGAGGAGCATAATTCACATGAGGTGAATAGAATGTCTTATTGTTTAAGAATAAAACCAGTTGACATTTGTACAGAATGCATACCATTATGAATGACTCCTTTGACAGATGAATTTAAATAAATTTAGAGTTTTAATGGTGTTTATAATTGTTTGCATCAATCAATATACTTGGTTGTTTTGCCACGTGTTAATTTCATGATCAATGTGTCAAAAGGTGTGTTTGGACTCAAAAGAAGGGCATTGCTAATGAGAAATGATGGCAGGCACTCTCTAATTTTGAATTCCACAATTAATATCAATAAGAAATGAAATTCAAGATCAAGGACACCATTGTTTGTGAAATTGAATGAATTCATGTTATAGATGGTCCATAGGCATTTTTTTCATAATGAATATCGTCATTATGGAAGAAGCAAAATGTAATTTGAAAGTTATTGCAGGAAAAATAGTCTTGGTAACAATATGAGGAGCATAATTCACATGAGGTGAATAGAATGTCTTATTGTTTAAGAATAAAACCAGTTGACATTTGTACAGAATGCATACCATTATGAATGACTCCTTTGATAGATGAATTTAAATAAATTTAGAGTTTTAATGGTGTTTATACTTGTTCGCTTCAATCAATATACTTGGTTGTTTAGCCACATGTGTTAATTTCATGATCAATGTGTCAAAAGGTGTGTTTGGACTCAAAAGAAGAGCATTGCTAATGAGAAATGATGGGAGGCACTCTCTAATTTTGAATTCCACAATTAATATCAATAAGAAATGAAATTCAAGATCAAGGACACCATTGTTTGTGAAATTGAATGAATTCATGTTATAGATGGTCCATAGGTATTTTTTTCATAATGAATATCGTCATTATGGAAGAAGCAAAATGTAATTTGAAAGTTATTGCAGGAAAAATAGTCTTGGTAAAAATATGAGGAGCATAATTCACATGAGGTGAATAGAATGTCTTATTATTTAAGAAAAAAACCATTTGACATTTGTATAGAATGCATACCATTATGAATGACTCCTTTGACAGATGAATTTAAATAAATTTAGAGTTTTAATGGTGTTTATACTTGTTTGCATCAATCAATATACTTGGTTGTTTAGCCACGTGTTAATTTCATGATCAATGTGTCAAAAGGTGTGTTTGGACTCAAAAGAAGAGTGAGAAATGATGGGAGACACTCTCTAATTTTGAATTCCACAATTAATATCAATAATAAATGAAATTCAAGATCAAGGACACCATTGTTTGTTAAATTGAATGAATTCATGTTATAGATGGTCCATGTGCATTTTTTTTCATAATGAATATCGTCGTTAAGGAAGAAGCAAAATGTAATTTGAAAGTTATTGCATGAAAAATAGTCTTGGTAACAATATGAGGAGCATACTTCACATGAGGTGAATAGAATGTCTTATTATTTCAAAATTGATCGGGTTCACATTTGTATAGAATGCATACCATGATGAATGACTCATTTGACAGATGGATTTGAATGGATTTAGAATTTTAATGGTGTTTATACTTGTTTGATTCAATCAACATACTAGGTTGTTTAGCCACATGTGTTAATTTCATTATCAATGTGTCAAAAAGTGTGTTTGGAGTCAAAAGAGGATCCTTGCTAATAAGAAATGATGGGAGGCACTCTGTAATTTTGAATTCCACAATTAATATCAATAACAAATGAAATTCAAGATCAAGGACACCATTGTTTGTTAAATTGAATGAGTTCATGTTATAGATGGTCCATGGGCATTTTTTTCATAATGATTATCGTCATTAAGGAAGAAGCAAATTGTAATTTAAAAGTTATTGCATGAAAAATTGTCTTGGTAACAATATGATGATCATAATTCACATGAGGTGAATAGAATGTCTTATTATTGCAAAATTAATCCAGTTCACATCTGTACGAAATGCATACCATGATGAATGACTCCTTTGACAGATGGATTTCAATGGATTTAGAGTTTTAATGGTGTTTATACTTGTTTGATTCAATCAACATACTAGGTTGTTTAGCCACATGTGGTAATTTCATTATCAATGTGTCAAAAAGTGTGTTTGGAGTCAAAAGAGGAGCCTTGCCATAAGAAATGATGGGAGGCACTCTGTAATTTTGAATTCCACAATTAATATCAATAAGGTATGAAATTCAAGATCAAGGACACCATTATTTGTTAAATTGAATGAGTTCATGTTATAGATGGTCTATGGGCATTGTTTTCATAATGATTATCGTCATTAAGGAAGAAGCAAAATGTAATTTAAAAGTTATTGCATGAAAAATTGTCTTGGTAACAATATGAGGAGCATAATTCACATGAGGTGAATAGAATGTCTTATTATTTCAAAATTAATCGAGTTCACATTTGTACGGAATGCATACCATGATGAATGACTCATTTGACAGATGGATTTGAATGGATTTAGAGTTTTACTGGTGTTTATACTTGTTTGATTCAATCAACATACTATGTTGTTTAGCCACATGTGTTAATTTCATTATCAATGTGTCAAAAAGTGTGTTTGGAGTCAAAAGAGGAGCCTTGCTAATAAGAAATGATGGGAGGAACTCTCTAATTTTCAATTCCACAATTAATATCAATAAGAAATGAAATTCAAGATCAAGGACACCATTGTTTATTAAATTGAATGAGTTCATGTTATAGATGGTCCATGGGCATTGTTTTCATAATGATTATCGTCATTAAGGAAGAAGGAAAATGTAATTTAAAAGTTATTGCATGAAAAATTGTCTTAGTAACAATATGAGGAGCATAATTCACATGAGGTGAATAGAATGTCTTGTTATTTCAAAATTAATCCAGTTCACATTTGTACGGAATGCATACCATGATGAATGACTCCTTTGATAGATGGATTTGAATGGATTTAGAGTTTTAATGGTGTTTATACTTGTTTGATTCAATCAATAGACTAGGTTGTTTACCCACATGCGTTAATTTCATGATCATTGTGTCAAAAGGTGTGTTTGGACTCAAAAGAAGAGCATTGCTAATGAGAAATGATGGGAGGCACTCTCTAATTTTGAATTCCACAATTAATATCAATAAGAAATGAAATTAAAGATCAAGGACACCATTGTTTGTTAAATTGAATGAATTCATGTTATAGATGGTCTATTGGCATTGTTTTCATAATGATTATCGTCATTAAGGAAGAAGCAAAATGTAATTTAAAAGTTATTGCATGAAAAATTGTGTTGGTAAAAATATAGGAGCATAATTCACATGAGGGGAATAGAATGTCTTCTTATTTCAAAATTAATCGAGTTCACATTTGTACGGAACGCATACCATGATGAATGACTCCTTTGACAGATGGATTTGAATGGATTTAGAGTTTTAATGGTGTTTATGCTTGTTTGATTCAATCAACATACTAGGTTGTTTAGCCACATGTGTTAATTTCATTATCAATGTGTTAAAAACTGTGTTTGGAGTCAAAAGAGGAGCCTTGCCAATAAGAAATGATGGGAGGCACTCTGTAATTTTGAATTCCACAATTAATATCAATAAGAAATGAAATTCAAGATCATGGACACCATTGTTTGTTAAATTGAATGAGTTCATGTTATAGATGGTCTATGGGCATTGTTTTCATAATGATTATCGTCATTAAGGAAGAAGCAAAATGTAATTTAAAAGTTATTGCATGAAAAATTGTCTTGGTAACAATATGAGGAGCATAATTCACATGAGGTGAATAGAATGTCTTATTATTTAAGAATAAAACCAGTTGACATTTGTACAGAATGCATACCATTATGAATGACTCCTTTGACAGATGAATTTAAATAAATTTAGAGTTTTAATGGTGTTTATACTTGTTTGATTCAATCAATATACTTGTTTGTTTAGTCACATGTGTTAATTTCATGATCAATGTGTCAAAAGGTGTGTTTGTACTCAAAAGAAGAGCATTGCTAATGAGAAATGATGGAAGGCACTCTCTAATTTTGATTTCCACAATTAATATATAAGAAATGAAATTCAAGATCAAAGACACCATTGTTTGTTAAATTGAATGAATTCAAGTTATAGATGGTCCATGTGCATTTTTTTCATAATGAATATCGTCATTAAGGAAGAAGCAAAATGTTTTTTGAAAGTTATTACATGAAAAGTAGTCTTGGTAATAATATGAGGAGCATAATTCACATGAGGTGAATAGAATGTCTTCTTATTTCAAAATTAATCCAGTTCACATTTGTACGGAATGCATACCATGATGAATGACTTCTTTGACAGATGGATTTGAATGGATTTAGAGTTTTAATGGTGTTTATACTTGTTTGATTCAATCAACATACTAGGTTGTTTAGCCACATGTGTTAATTTCATTATCAATGTGTCAAAAAGTGTGTTTGGAGTCAAAAGAGGAGCCTTGCTACTAAGAAATGATGGGAGGCATTCTCTAATTTTGAATTCCATAATTAATATCAATAAGAAATGAAATTCAAGATCAAGCACTCCTTTGTTTGATAAATTGAAACAATTCCAGTTATAAATAGTCCATGGGCATTTTTTTCATAATGAATATCGTCATTAAGGAAGAAGCAAAATGTAATTTAAAAGTTATTGCATGAAAAATTGTCTTCGTAACAATATGCGGAGCATAATTCACATGAGGTGAATAGAATGTCTTATTATTTCAGAATTAAACCAGTTCACATTTGTACGGAATGCATACCATGATGAATGACTCCTTTGACTGATGGATTTAAATGGATTTAGAGTTTTAATTGTGTTTATACTTGTTTGATTCTATCAATATACTAGGTTGTTTAGCCACATGTGTGAATTTCATGATCGATGTGTCCAAAGGTGTGTTTGGATTCAAAAGAAGTGCATTGCTAATGAGAAATGATGGGAGGCACTCTCTAATTTTGAATTCCACAATTAATATCAATAAGAAATGAAATTCAAGATCAAGCACTCCATTGTTTGATAAGTTGAATGAATTCCTGTTATAAATGGTCAATGGGCATTTTTTTCCTAACGAATATAGTTATTATGGATGAAGCAAAATTTAATTTTAAGGTTAATGCATGAAAAATAGTCCTGATAACAATAAGAGGAACCTAATTCACATGAGGTGATTAGAATGACTCATAATTTAAGAATTAATACAATTCACATTTGTACGAAATGCAAACCGCGATAAATGACTCCTTCGAATGACGGATTGAAATGGATTTAGAGTTTTAATGGTGTTTATACTGGTTTGATTCAATTAATATTCTAGGTTATTTAGCCACATGTGTTAATTTCATTATCAATGTGTCAAAAAGTGTGTTTTGGGTCAAAAGAGGAGCCTTGCTAATAAGAAATGATGGGAGGCACTCTCTAGATTTCAATTCCACAATCAATATCAATACGAAATGATATTCAAGTTCAAGCACTCCATTGTTTGATAAGTTGAATGAATTCCTGTTATAAATGGTCAATGGGCATTTTTTTCATAACGAATATCGTCATTGAGGAAGAAGCAAAATCAATTTAAAAGTTATTGCATGAAAAATTGTCTTGGAAACAATATAAGGAGCATAATTCACATGAGGTGAATAGAATGTCTTATTATTTCAAAATTAATCCAGTTCACATTTGTACGGAATGCATACCATGATGAATGACTCCTTTGATAGATGGATTTCATTGGATTTAGAGTTTTAATGGAGTTTATACTTGTTTAATTCAATCAATATACTATGTTGTTTAGCCACATGTGTTAATTTCATTATCAATGTGTCAAAAAGTGTGTTTGGAGTCAAAATAGGAGCCTAGCTAATGAGAAATGATGGGAGGCACTTTCTTATTTTTAATTCAACAACTAATATCAATAAGAAGTGAAATTCAAGATCAAGCGCTCTATTGTTTAATAAATTGAATGAATTCCTGTTATAAATAGTCCATGGGCATTTTTTTCATAATGAATATCGTCATTAAGGAAGAAGGAAAATGTAATTTAAAAGTTATTGCATGAAAAATTGTCTTGGTAACAATATAAGGAGCATAATTCACATGAGGTGAATAGAATGTCTTATTATTTCAGAATTAAACAAGTTGACATTTGTACGGAATGCATACCATGATGAATGACTCCTTTGACTGATGGATTTAAATAGATTTAGAGTTTTAATGGTGTTTATACTTGTTTGATTCGATCAATATACTAGGTTGTTTAGCCACATGTGTTAATTTCATGATCAATGTGTCAAAAGGTGTGTTTGGACTCAAAAGAATAGCATTGCTAATGAGAAATGATGGGAGGTACTCTCTAATTTTGAATTCCACAATTAATATCAATAAGAAATGAAATTCAAGTTCAAGGACAACATTGTTTGTTAAATTGAATGAATTCATGTTATAGATGGTCCATAGTCATTTTTTTCATAATGAATATCGTCATTATGGAAGAAGCAAAATGTAATTTGAAAGTTATTGCAGGAAAAATAGTCTTGGTAACAATATGAGGAGCATAATTCACATGAGGTGAATAGAATGTCTTATTAGTTAAGAAAAAAACCAGTTGACATTTGTACAGAATGCATACCATTATGAATGACTCCTTTGATAGATGAATTTAAATAAATTTAGAGTTTTAATGGTGTTTATACTTGTTCGCTTCAATCAATATACTTGGTTGCTTAGCCACATGTGTTAATTTCATGATCAATGTGTCAAAAGGTGTGTTTGGACTCAAAAGAAGAGCATTGCTAATGAGAAATGATGGGAGGCACTCTCTAATTTTGAATTCCACAATTAATATCAATAAGAAATGAAATTCAAGATCAAGGACACCATTGTTTATTAAATTGAATGAATTCATGTTATAGATATTTCATATGCCATTTTTTTCATAATGAATATCGTCATTGAGGAAGAAGTAAAATGTAATTTAAAAGTTATTGCATGAAAAATAGTCATGGTAACAATTTGAGGAGCATAATTCACATGAGGTGAATAGAATGTATTATTATTTCAGACTTAAACCAGTTCCCATTTTTACGGAATGCATACCATGATGAATGACTCCTTTCACTAATGGATTTAAATGGATTTAGAGTTTTAATGGTGTTTATACTTGTTTGATTGAATCAATATACTACGTTGTTTAGCCACATGTGTTAATTTCATTATCAATGTGTCAAAAAGTGAGTTTGGAGTCAAAAGAGGAGCCTTGCTAATAAGAAATGATGGGAGGCACTATCTAATTTTGAATTCCACAATTAATATCAATAAGAAATGAAATTCAAGATCAAGGACACCATTGTTTGTTAAATTGAATGAGTTCATGTTATAGATGGTCCATGGGCATTGTTTTCATAATGATTATCGTCATTAAGGAAGAAGCAAAATGTAATTTAAAAGTTATTGCATGAAAAATTGTCTTGGTAACAATATGAGGAGCATAATTCACATGAGCGGAATAGAATGTCTTCTTATTTCAAAATTAATCGAGTTCACATTTGTACGGAATGCATACCATGATGAATGACTCCTTTGACAGATGGATTTGAATGGATTTAGAGTTTTAATGGTGTTTATACTTGTTTGATTCAATCAACATACTAGGTTGTTTAGCCACATGTGTTAATTTCATTATGAATGTGTCAAAAAGTGTGTTTGGAGTCAAAAGAGGAGCCTTGCCAATAAGAAATGATGGGAGGCACTCTGTAATTTTGAATTCCACAATTAATATCAATAACAAATGAAATTCAAGATCAAGGACACCATTGTTTGTTAAATTGAATGAGTTCATGTTACAGATGGTCTATGGGCATTGTTTTCATAATGATTATCGTCATTAAGGAAGAAGCAAAATGTAATTTAAAAGTTATTGCATGAAAAATTGTCTTGGTAACAATATGAGGAGCATAATTCACATGAGGTCAAAATTAATCGAGTTCACATTTGTACGGAATGCATACCATGATGAATGACTAATTTGAGAGATGGATTTGAATGGATTTAGAGTTTTAATGGTGTTTATACTTGTTTAATTCAATCAATATACTACGTTGTTTAGTCACATGTGTTAATTTCATTATCAATGTGTCAAAAAGTGTGTTTGGAGTCAAAACAGGACCCTAGCTAATGAGAAATGATGGGAGTATTCTCTTATTTTTAAATCAACAATTAATATCAATAAGAAGTGATATTCAAGTTCAAGCACTCCATTGTTTGATAAATTGAATGAATTCCTGTTATAAATAGTCCATGGGCATTTTTTTCATAATAAATATCGTCATTAAGGAAGAATCAAAATGTAATTTAAAAGTTATTGCATCAAAATTGTCTTGGTAACAATCTGAGGAGAATAATTTACATGAGGTGAATAGAATGTCTTATTATTTCAGAATTAAACTAGTTCATATTTGTACGGAATGCATACCATGATGAATGACTCCTTTGACTGATGGATTTAAATGGATTTAGAGTTTTAATGGTGTTTATACTTGTTTAATTCAATCGCTATACTAGGTTGTTTAGCCACATGTGTTAATTTCATTATCAATGTGTCAAAAAGTGTGTTTGGATTCAAAAGAGGAGCCTTGCTAATAAGAAATGGTGGGAGGCACTCTCTAATTTTGAATTCCACAATTAATATCAATAAGAAATGGAATTCAAGATCAAGGACACCATTATTAGTGAAATTGAATGAATTCATGTTATAGATGGTCCATGGGCATTGTTTTCATAATGAATATCGTCATTAAGAAAGAAGCAAAATGTAATTTGAAAGTTATTGCATGAAAAATAGTCTTGGTAACAATCTGACGAGCATAATTCACATGAGGTGAATAGAATGACTTATTATTTCACAATTAATCCAGTTCACATTTGTACGGAATGCATACCATGACGAATGACTCCTTTGATAGATGGATTTAAATGGATTTAGAGTTTTAATGGTGTTTATACTTGTTTGATTCAATCAATATACTAGGTTCTTTAGCCATATGTGTTAATTTCATGATCAATGTGTCGAAAGGTGTGTTTGGATTCAAAAGAAGTGCATTGCTAATGAGAAATGATGGGAGGCACTCTCTAATTTTGAATTCCACAATTAATATTTATAAGAAATGAAATTCAAGATCAAGCACTCCATTGTTTGATAAGTTGAATGAATTCCTGTCATAAATGGTCAATGGGCATTTTTTTCATAATGAATATCGTCATTAAGGAAGAAGCAAAATGTAATTTAAAAGTTATTGCATGAAAAATTGTCTTGGTAACAATATAAGGAGCATAATTCACATAAGGTGAATAGAATGTCTTATTATTTAAGAAAAAAACCAGTTGACATTTGTATAGAATGCATACCATTATGAATGACTCCTTTGATAGATGAATTTAAATAAATTTAGAGTTTTAATGGTGTTTATAATTGTTTGCATCAATCAATATACTTGGTTGTTTTGCCACGTGTTAATTTCATGATCAATGTGTCAAAAGGTGTGTTTGGACTCAAAAGAAGAGCATTGCTAATGAGAAATGATGGGAGGCACTCTCTAATTTTGAATTCCACAATTAATATCAATAAGAAATGAAATTCAAGATCAAGGACACCATTGTTTGTGAAATTGAATGAATTCATGTTATAGATGGTCCATAGGCATTTTTTTCATAATGAATATCGTCATTATGGAAGAAGCAAAATGTAATTTGAAAGTTATTGCAGGAAAAATAGTCTTGGTAAAAATATGAGGAGCATAATTCACATGAGGTGAATAGAATGTCTTATTATTTAAGAAAAAAACCATTTGACATTTGTATAGAATGCATACCATTATGAATGACTCCTTTGACAGATGAATTTAAATAAATTTAGAGTTTTAATGGTGTTTATACTTGTTTGCATCAATCAATATACTTGGTTGTTTAGCCACGTGTTAATTTCATGATCAATGTGTCAAAAGGTGTGTTTGGACTCAAAAGAAGAGCATTGCTAATGAGAAATGATGGGAGGCACTCTCTAATTTTGAATTCCACAATTAATATCAATAATAAATGAAATTCAAGATCAAGGACACCATTGTTTGTTAAATTGAATGAATTCATGTTATAGATGGTCCATGTGCATTTTTTTTCATAATGAATATCGTCGTTAAGGAAGAAGGAAAATGTAATTTGAAAGTTATTGCATGAAAAATAGTCTTGGTAACAATATGAGGAGCATACTTCACATGAGGTGAGTAGAATGTCTTATTATTTCAAAATTGATCGGGTTCACATTTGTATAGAATGCATACCATGATGAATGACTCATTTGACAGATGGATTTGAATGGATTTAGAGTTTTAATGGTGTTTATACTTCTTTGATTCAATCAACATACTAGGTTGTTTAGCCACATGTGTTAATTTCATTATCAATGTGTCAGAAAGTGTGTTTGGAGTCAAAAGAGGAGCCTTGCTAATAAGAAATGATGGGAGGCACTCTGTAATTTTGAATTCCACAATTAATATCAATAACAAATGAAATTCAAGATCAAGGACACCATTCTTTGTTAAATTGAATGAGTTCATGTTATAGATGGTCCATGGGCATTGTTTTCATAATGATTATCGTCATTAAGGAAGAAGCAAATTGTAATTTAAAAGTTATTGCATGAAAAATTGTCTTGGTAATAATATGATGATCATAATTCACATGAGGTGAATAGAATGTCTTATTATTTCAAAATTAATCCAGTTCACATCTGTACGAAATGCATACCATGATGAATGACTCCTTTGACAGATGGATTTGAATGGATTTAGAGTTTCAATGGTGTTTATACTTGTTTGATTCAATCAACATACTAGGTTGTTTAGCCACATGTGGTAATTTCATTATCAATGTGTTAAAAAGTGTGTTTGGAGTCAAAAGAGGAGCCTTGCCAATAAGAAATGATGGGAGGCACTCTGTAATTTTGAATTCCACAATTAATATCAATAAGATATGAAATTCAAGATCAAGGACACCATTATTTGTTAAATTGAATGAGTTCATGTTATAGATGGTCTATGGGCATTGTTTTCATAATGATTATCGTCATTAAGGAAGAAGCAAAATGTAATTTAAAAGTTATTGCATGAAAAATTGTCTTGGTAACAATATGAGGAGCATAATTCACATGAGGTGAATAGAATGTCTTATTATTTCAAAATTAATCGAGTTCACATTTGTACGGAATGCATACCATGATGAATGACTCATTTGACAGAGGGATTTGAATGGATTTAGAGTTTTAATGGTGTTTATACTTGTTTGATTCAATCAACATACTATGTTGTTTAGCCACATGTGTTAATTTCATTATCAATGTGTCAAAAAGTGTGTTTGGAGTCAAAAGAGGAGCCTTGCTAATAAGAAATGATGGGAGGAACTCTCTAATTTTGAATTCCACAATTAATATCAATAAGAAATGAAATTCAAGATCAAGGACACCATTGTTTGTTAAATTGAATGAGTTCATGTTATAGATGGTCCATGGGCATTGTTTTCATAATGATTATCGTCATTAAGGAAGAAGGAAAATGTAATTTAAAAGTTATTGCATGAAAAATTGTCTTAGTAACAATATGAGGAGCATAATTCACATGAGGTGAATAGAATGTCTTATTATTTCAAAATTAATCCAGTTCACATTTGTACGGAATGCATACCATGATGAATCACTCCTTTGATAGATGGATTTGAATGGATTTAGAGTTTTAATGGTGTTTATACTTGTTTGATTCGATCAATAGACTAGGTTGTTTACCCACATGCGTTAATTTCATGATCATTGTGTCAAAAGGTGTGTTTGGACTCAAAAGAAGAGCATTGCTAATGAGAAATGATGGGAGGCACTCTCTAATTTTGAATTCCACAATTAATATCAATAAGAAATGAAATTAAAGATCAAGGACACCATTGTTTGTTAAATTGAATGAATTCATGTTATAGATGGTCTATTGGCATTGTTTTCATAATGATTATCGTCATTAAGGAAGAAGCAAAATGTAATTTAAAAGTTATTGCATGAAAAATTGTGTTGGTAAAAATATAGGAGCATAATTCACATGAGGGGAATAGAATGTCTTCTTATTTCAAAATTAATCGAGTTCACATTTGTACGGACCGCATACCATGATGAATGACTCCTTTGACAGATGGATTTGAATGGATTTAGAGTTTTAATGGTGTTTATGCTTGTTTGATTCAATCAACATACTAGGTTGTTTAGCCACATGTGTTAATTTCATTATCAATGTGTTAAAAACTGTGTTTGGAGTCAAAAGAGGAGCCTTGCCAATAAGAAATGATGGGAGGCACTCTGTAATTTTGAATTCCACAATTAATATCAATAAGAAATGAAATTCAAGATCATGGACACCATTGTTTGTTAAATTGAATGAGTTCATGTTATAGATGGTCTATGGGCATTGTTTTCATAATGATTATCGTCATTAAGGAAGAAGCAAAATGTAATTTAAAAGTTATTGCATGAAAAATTGTCTTGGTAACAATATGAGGAGCATAATTCACATGAGGTGAATAGAATGTCTTATTATTTAAGAATAAAACCAGTTGACATTTGTACAGAATGCATACCATTATCAATGACTCCTTTGACAGATGAATTTAAATAAATTTAGAGTTTTAATGGTGTTTATACTTGTTTGATTCAATCAATATACTTGTTTGTTTAGTCACATGTGTTAATTTCATGATGAATGTGTCAAAAGGTGTGTTTGGACTCAAAAGAAGAGCATTGCTAATGAGAAATGATGGAAGGCACTCTCTAATTTTGATTTCCACAATTAATATCAATAAGAAATGAAATTAAAGATCAAGGACACCATTGTTTGCTAAATTGAATGAATTCATGTTATAGATGGTCTATTGGCATTGTTTTCATAATGATTATCGTCATTAAGGAAGAAGCAAAATGTAATTTAAAAGTTATTGCATGAAAAATTGTGTTGGTAAAAATATAGGAGCATAATTCACATGAGGGGAATAGAATGTCTTCTTATTTCAAAATTAATCGAGTTCACATTTGTACGGAACGCATACCATGATGAATGACTTCTTTGACAGATGGATTTGAATGGATTTAGAGTTTTAATGGTGTTTATACTTGTTTGATTCAATCAACATACTAGGTTGTTTAGCCACATGTGTTAATTTCATTATCAATGTGTCAAAAAGTGTGTTTGGAGTCAAAAGAGGAGCCTTGCTACTAAGAAATGATGGGAGGCATTCTCTAATTTTGAATTCCATAATTAATATCAATAAGAAATGAAATTCAAGATCAAGCACTCCTTTGTTTGATAAATTGAAACAATTCCAGTTATAAATAGTCCATGGGCATTTTTTTCATAATGAATATCGTCATTAAGGAAGGAAGAAGCAAAATGTAATTTAAAAGTTATTGCATGAAAAATTGTCTTCGTAACAATATGCGGAGCATAATTCACATGAGGTGAATAGAATGTCTTATTATTTCAGAATTAAACCAGTTCACATTTGTACGGAATGCATACCATGATGAATGACTCCTTTGACTGATGGATTTAAATGGATTTAGAGTTTTAATTGTGTTTTTATACTTGTTTGATTCTATCAATATACTAGGTTGTTTAGCCACATGTGTGAATTTCATGATCGATGTGTCCAAAGGTGTGTTTGGATTCAAAAGAAGTGCATTGCTAATGAGAAATGATGGGAGGCACTCTCTAATTTTGAATTCCACAATTAATATCAATAAGAAATGAAATTCAAGATCAAGCACTCCATTGTTTGATAAGTTGAATGAATTCCTGTTATAAATGGTCAATGGGCATTTTTTTCCTAACGAATATAGTTATTATGGATGAAGCAAAATTTAATTTTAAGGTTAATGCATGAAAAATAGTCCTGATAACAATAAGAGGGAACCTAATTCACATGAGGTGATTAGAATGACTCATAATTTAAGAATTAATACAATTCACATTTGTACGAAATGCAAACCGCGATAAATGACTCCTTCGAATGACGGATTGAAATGGATTTAGAGTTTTAATGGTGTTTTTATACTGGTTTGATTCAATTAATATTCTAGGTTATTTAGCCACATGTGTTAATTTCATTATCAATGTGTCAAAAAGTGTGTTTTGGGTCAAAAGAGGAGCCTTGCTAAAGAAATGAAATGATGGGAGGCACTCTCTAGATTTCAATTCCACAATCAATATCAATACGAAATGATATTCAAGTTCAAGCACTCCCATTGTTTTTGATAAGTTGAATGAATTCCTGTTATAAATGGTCAATGGGCATTTTTTTTCATAACGAATATCGTCATTGAGGAAGAAGCAAAATCAATTTAAAAGTTATTGCATGAAAAATTGTCTTGGAAACAATATAAGGAGCATAATTCACATGAGGTGAATAGAATGTCTTATTATTTCAAAATTAATCCAGTTCACATTTGTACGGAATGCATACCATGATGAATGACTCCTTTGATAGATGGATTTCATTGGATTTAGAGTTTTAATGGAGTTTATACTTGTTTAATTCAATCAATATACTATGTTGTTTAGCCACATGTGTTAATTTCATTATCAATGTGTCAAAAAGTGTGTTTTGGAGTCAAAATAGGAGCCTAGCTAATGAGAAATGATGGGAGGCAATTTTTCTTATTTTTAAATTCAACAATTAATATCAATAAGAAGTGAAATTCAGGATCAAGCGCTCTATTGTTTAATAAATTGAATGAATTCCTGTTATAAAATAGTCCATGGGCATTTTTTTCATAATGAATATCGTCATTAAGGAAGAAGGAAAATGTAATTTAAAAGTTATTGCATGAAAAAATTGTCTTGGTAACAATATAAGGAGCATAATTCACATGAGGTGTGATAGAATGTCTTATTATTTCAGAATTAAACAAGTTGTTGACATTTGTACGGAATGCATACCATGATGAATGACTCCTTTGACTGATGGATTTAAATAGATTTAGAGTTTTAATGGTGTTTATACTTGTTTGATTCGATCAATATACTAGGTTGTTTAGCCACATGTGTTAATTTCATGATCAATGTGTCAAAAGGTGTGTTTGGACTCAAAAGAATAGCATTGCTAATGAGAAATGATGGGAGGTACTCTCTAATTTTGAATTCCACAATTAATATCAATAAGAAATGAAATTCAAGATCAAGGACACCATTGTTTGTTAAATTGAATGAGTTCATGTTATAGATGGTCCATGGGCATTGTTTTCATAATGATTATCGCCATTAAGGAAGAAGCAAAATGTAATTTAAAAGTTATTGCATGAAAAATTGTCTTGGTAACAATATGAGGAGCATAATTCACATGAGGGGAATAGAATGTCTTCTTATTTCAAAATTAATCGAGTTCACATTTGTACGGAATGCATACCATGATGAATGACTCCTTTGACAGATGGATTTGAATGGATTTACAGTTTTAATGGTGTTTATACTTGTTTGATTCAATCAACATACTAGGTTGTTTAGCCACATGTGTTAATTTCATTATGAATGTGTCAAAAAGTGTGTTTGGAGTCAAAAGAGGAGCCTTGCCAATAAGAAATGATGGGAGGCACTCTGTAATTTTGAATTCCACAATTAATATCAATAACAAATGAAATTCAAGATCAAGGACACCATTGTTTGTTAAATTGAATGAGTTCATGTTATAGATGGTCTATGGGCATTGTTTTCATAATGATTATTGTCATTAAGGAAGAAGCAAAATGTAATTTAAAAGTTATTGCATGAAAAATTGTCTTGGTAACAATATGAGGAGCATAATTCACATGAGGTCAAAATTAATCGAGTTCACATTTGTACGGAATGCATACCATGATGAATGACTAATTTGAGAGATGGATTTGAATGGATTTAGAGTTTTAATGGTGTTTATACTTGTTTAATTCAATTAATATACTACGTTGTTTAGTCACATGTGTTAATTTCATTATCAATGTGTCAAAAAGTGTGTTTAGAGTCAAAACAGGACCCTAGCTAATGAGAAATGATGGGAGGCATTCTCTTATTTTTAAATCAACAATTAATATCAATAAGAAGTGATATTCAAGTTCAAGCACTCCATTGTTTGATAAATTGAATGAATTCCTGTTATAAATAGTCCATGGGCATTTTTTTCATAATAAATATCGTCATTAAGGAAGAATCAAAATGTAATTTAAAAGTTATTGCATCAAAATTGTCTTGGTAACAATCTGAGGAGAATAATTTACATGAGGTGAATAGAATGTCTTATTATTTCAGAATTAAACTAGTTCATATTTGTACGGAATGCATACCATGATGAATGACTCCTTTGACAGATGGATTTGAATGGATTTAGAGTTTTAATGGTGTTTATACTTGTTTAATTCAATCAATATACTATGTTGTTTAGCCACATGTGTTAATTTCATTATCAATGTGTCAAAAAGTGTGTTTGGAGTCAAAACAGGAGCCTTGCTAATGAGAAATGATGGGAGGCACTCTCTTATTTTTAATTCAACAATTAATATCAGTAAGAAGTGAAATTCAAGATCACGCGCTCCATTGTTTGATAAATTGAATGAATTCCTGTTATAAATAGTCCATGGGCATTTTTTTCATAATGAATATCGTCATTAAGGAAGAAGCAAAATGTGATTTAAAAGTTATTGCATGAAAAATTGTCTTGGTAACAATATAAGGAGCATAATTCACATGAGGTGAATAGAATGTCTTATTATTTCAAAATTAATCCAGTTCACATTTGTACCAAATGCATACCATGATGAATGACTCCTTTGACAAATGGATTTGAATGGATTTAGAGTTTTAATTGTGTTTATACTTGTTTAATTCAATCAATATACTAGTTTGTTTAGCCACATGTGTTAATTTCATTATTATTGTGAGAAAATGTGTGTTTGGAGTCAAAACAGGAGCCTTGCTAATGAGAAATGATGGGAGGCACTCTCTTATTTTTAATTCAACAATTAATATCAATAAGAAGTGAAATTCAAGATCAAGCACTCCATTGTTTGATAAATTGAATGAATTCCTGTTATAAATAGTCCATGGGCATTTTTTTCATAATGAATATCGTCATTAAGGAAGAAGCAAAATGAATTTAAAAGTTATTGCATTAAAAATTGTGTTGGTAACAATCTGAGGAGCATAATTATGGAATTCAATTTTTTTCATAACGAATATAGTTATTAAGGATGAAGCAAAATTTAATTTCAAGGTTAATGCATGAAAAATAGTCCTGGTAGCAATAAGAGGAACCTAATTTACATGAGGTGATTAGAATGACTCATAATTTAAGAATTAATACAATTCACATTTGTACGAAATGCAAAGCGCAATAAATGACTCCTTCGAATGATGGATTGAAATGGATTTAGAGTTTTAATGGTGTTTATACTGGTTTGATTCAATCAATATACTCGGTTATTTAGCCACCTGTGTTAATTTCATTATTAATGTGTCAAAAAGTGTGTTTTGGGTCAAAAGAGGATTGCTAATCAGAAATGATGGGAGGCAGTCACTAATTTTCAATTCCACAATTAATATCAGTAAGAAATGATATTCAAGTTCAAGCACTCCATTGTTTGATAAGTTGAATGAATTCATGTTATAAATGGTCAATGAGCATTTTTTTCATAACGAATATCGTCATTGAGGAAGAAGCAAAATCAATTGAAAAGTTGTTGCATGAAAAATTGTCTTGGTAACAATATAAGGAGCATAATTCACATAAGGTGAATAGAATGTCTTATTATTTCATAATTAATCCAGTTCACATTTGTACGGAATGCATACCATGATGAATGACTCCTTTGACAGATGGATTTGAATGGATTTGGAGTTTTAATGGTGTTTATACTTGTTTAATTCAATCAATATACTATGTTTTTTAGCCACATGTGTTAATTTCATTATCAATGTGTCAAAAAGTGTGTTTGGAGTCAAAACAGGAGCCTTGCTAATGAGAAATGATGGGAGGCACTCTCTTATTTTTAATTCAACAATTAATATCAGTAAGAAGTGAAATTCAAGATCACGCGCTCCATTGTTTGATAAATTGAATGAATTCCTGTTATAAATAGTCCATGGGCATTTTTTTCATAATGAATATCGTCATTAAGGAAGAAGCAAAATGTAATTTAAAAGTTATTGCATGAAAAATTGCCTTGGTAACAATCTGAGAAGCATAATTCAAATGAGGTGAATAGAATGTCTTATTATTTCAGAATTAAACCAGTTCACATTTGTACGGAATGCATACCATGATGAATGACTCCTTTGACTCATGGATTTAAATGGATTTAGAGTTTTAATGGTGTTTATACTTGTTTGATTGAATCAATATATTAGGTTGTTTAGGCACATGTGTTAATTTCTTTATCAATGTGTCAAAAAGTGAGTTTGGAGTCCAAAGAGGAGCCTTGCTAATAAGAAATGATGGGAGGCACTCTGTAATTTTGAATTCCACAATTAATATCAATACGAAACGAAATTCAAGATCAAGGACACCATTGTTTGTTAAATTGAATGAATTCATGTTATAGATGGTCCATGAGCTTTTTTTTCATAATGAATATCGTCATTAAGGAAGAAGCAAAATGTAATTTGAAAGTTATTGCAGGAAAAATAGTCTTGGTAACAATATGAGGAGCATAATTCACATGAGGTGAATAGAATGTCCTATTATTTAAGAATAAAACCAGTTGACATTTGTACAGAATGCATACCATTATGAATGACTCCTTTGACAGATGAATTTAAATAAATTTAGAGTTTTAATGGTGTTTATACTTGTTTGATTCAATCAATATACTTGGTTGTTTAGCCACATGTGTTAATTTCATGATCAATGTGTCAAAAGGTGTGTTTGGACTCCAAAGAAGAGCATTGCTAATGAGAAATGATGGGAGGCACTCTCTAATTTTGAATTCCACAATTAATATCAATAATAAATGAAATTCAAGATCAAGGACACCATTGTTTGTTAAATTGGATGAATTCATGTTATAGATGGTCCATGGGCATTTTCTTCATAATGAATATCATCATTAAGGAAGAAGCAAAATGTAATTTGAAAGTTATTCCATGAAAAATAGTCTTGGTAACAATATGAGGAGCATAATTCACAGGAGGGAAATAGAATGTCTTCTTATTTCAGAATTAAACCAGTTCACATTTGTACGAAATGCATAACATGATGAATGACTCCTTTAACTTTTGGATTTAGAATTTTAATGGTGTTTATACTTGTTTGGTTAAATCAATATACTATGTTGTTTAGCTACATGTGTTCATTTTATGATCAATGTGTCAAAAAGTGTGTTTGGAGTCAAAAGAGGAGCCTTGCTAATAAGAAATGATGGGAGGCACTCTCTAATTTTGAATTCCACAATGAATAGCAATAAGAAATGAAATTCAAGATCAAGCACTCCATTTTTTGATAAATTGAGAGAATTCCTGTTATAAATAGTCCATGGACATTTTTTTCATAATGAATATCGTCATTAAGGAAGAAGCAAAATGTGATTTACAAGTTATTGCATGAAAAATTGTCTTGGTAACAATATGAGGAGCATAATTCACATGAGATGAATAGAATGTCTTATTATTTCATAATTAAACCAGTTCACATTTGTACGAAATGCATACCATGATGAATGACTCCTTTGACTGATGGATTTAAATGGATTTAGAGTTTTAATGGTGTTTATACTTGTTTGATTCAATCAATATACTAGGTTGTTTAGCCACATGTGTTAATTTCATGATCAATGTGTCCAAAGGTGTGTTTGGAGTCAAAAGAAGTACATTGCTAATGAGAAATGATGGGAGGCACTCTCTAATTTTGAATTCCACAATTAATATCAATAAGAAAGGAAATTCAAGATCAAGGACACCATTGTTTGTTAAATTGAATGAATTCATGTTATAGATGGTCCATAGGCTTTTTTTTCATAATGAATATCATCATTAAGGAAGAAGCAAAATGTAATTTGAAAGTTATTGCAGGAAAAATAGTGTTGGTAACAATATGAGGAGCATAATTCACATGAGGTAAATAGAATGTCCTATTAATTAAGAATAAAACCAGTTGACATTTGTACAGAATGCATACCATTATGAATGACTCCTTTGACAGATGAATTTAAATAAATTTAGAATTTTAATGGTGTTTATACTTGTTTGATTCAATCAATATACTTGGTTGTTTAGCCACATGTGTTAATTTCATGATCAATATGTCAAAAGGTGTGTTCGGACTCGAAAGAAGGGCATTGCTAATGAGAAATGATGGGAGGCACTATCTAATTTTGAATTCCACAATTAATATCAATAAGAAATGGAATTCAAGATCAAGGACACCATTATTAGTGAAATTGAATGAATTCATGTTATAGATAGTCCATGGGCATTGTGTTCATAATGAATTAAGGAAGACGCAAAATGTAATTTAAAAGTTATTGCATGAAAAATAGTCTTGGTAACAATATGAGGAGCATAATTCACATAAGGTGAATAGAATGTCTTATTATTTCAAAATTAATCAAGTTCACATTTGTACGGAATGCATACCATGATGAATGACTCCTTTGAGAGATGGATTTGAATGGATTTAGAGTTTTAATGGTGTTTATACTTGTTTAATTCAATCAATATACTATGTTGTTTAGCCACATGTGTTAATTTCATTATCAATGTGTCAAAAAGTGTGTTTGGAGTGAAAACAGGAGCCTTGCTAATGAGAAATGATGGGAGGCACTCTCTTATTTTTAATTCAACAATTAATATCAATAAGAAGTGAAATTCAAGATCAAC
>JBAPLH010000199.1:0-108948 GCA_037897445.1 Ceriops zippeliana | reverse complement strand
ACAAGTTCATCAATAATGGGATACTCGCGTCAATTAGGCTATCTCTTTGGAATAGACAATATAGATTCTCATTATGCAAATTTCTCCATTCCTTTTTGAAAATGAAGTTCGATTGGTTTTTATGACCAAAGAAGCTGCCCAAAGGAAAAAACCAAGACCCTCCTGTTCATTTAATTGCCATTCCACCATCCAATAAAATCTACATTACGATTCATCTAGTAACTTAGAACTCACAAATTTTGACTGTCATAACCATCCTTACTGCTTGAAAGAGGAGAAAGTAAGTGGCTCACCATCACAACACATCGCTTATCATCGTAGCCAGGCAACAACAGCCTCACCCCTAGCGCTTCCCACATTGGCCAACCCATCTGCTGAGTGTTGGTTTCAAAAATATTTCGAAAAGTTGGAAGAAGAGATGCTAAGTATCTCTATAGAGTTTTAGATAAACGAACAATAAGGGAAAAAAAAATCTCATTTTGAGATTTTCCTATGTTTTTTTTTTCTATAAAAGGCTCCCAACTTTTTAACAAAACAACAAAAGATAAAAACAGCAGCCAAACCTTTTTTTTTTTTCAAAAAAATAACATAACTAACTACTATGTAATCAATTCTTCATTTAAAGAAGCCAAATAAGAAAACGCAGAATAATTGAGATTTAATATACAGATAGATATGAGATGGCTCAATAAATGCATTAAGAAACCAAGACAAGTAATTGCATTATTAATATTGGACATGTCAATGGCAGATTGTCCAAACACAAGAAATGGCGAAGGCTTCATGCAAGTTATGCCTCTTTGTTATCCTTTTCATCTTTGCAATCGGTAGATCTCTTATGCCACCCTCTTAACATATATGCTTGTTTGAACAGCCAGGTGCTTTCATTTAAACAAGTAGAAATCACAACAGTTAAAACAATGATTATAATTTATAACTTTAATTTATCTTAAATGATTTTCTCGTTGTGAAAAATATAATTTTTTTAACATGTTCATTTGTGTTCTTCTTTTTTCTCACTTTTTTGTGGTTTCTTAAAGAAGTTTAAATCATTGGTTTCCTGTAGGTTTCATTGCGGATTCAGAGGCACGAAAAAGGGGGGATGCGAAGATAGTTTTAGAAGATTGGACGTGCCTTGCGTGAGGATGAAAAAGGCCCATTATACCAATGGTGGTTAGATTAGCTGCTTTTATGCATGTGTAATAAAATGTTGTCGGGTATTGTGACGGATGGAGATAGAGCAGTGTGAGCTGCAATTGAGAAGACGATGCCTAACAGTAAAAACCTAACTTTGTAGTTGGCATTTGGAGAGGAACGCCTTGCGTGAAGTTCGAATTCCAAAATTTGTGTCTGATTTTATGCAGTGTATGTATGAGAAAATTGATGAAAGTGCGGTTGAAGTTAAATGGACAGAAATTCTTGATACCAATAATAATGTATGCATTCAAGAGCAATAAAAAGATTAACAACTGTGGGCTGCGTGTTATCTGAAGGGCCATTTCTTTGCCGGTCTTCCAACAATATTGCATGGGAAATTATGCACTTGTTTATGAATGATTTCCCAGACAAAAAGCTATATCTTCTTGAGTTTGTTAAACGCCATGAACAGGATTGTTGACTAATTTTCAAAAAAACTTAATGTTTTGTGTGAAATATTTATTTTTAATTATTTGATTTGTGAGAATTTTCACTAAAAAATCACAATTATAAAAAAAACATTTGTGATTTTTATTAGGAGCATTTCAAAAAGAATTTATTTTTTATTTAATTGTCTAAATGAGTGAAGATAAAAATTAATTTTGAGTGGGAACAAAGATGAAAATTGATATATTCTCTTTCCTCAATTTTAGATTTGTTCAAAAAAGGAAAAAACAATTAGAGTGGAGGCAAGTGCCCCCATTACCCAAAGAATACATGCCCCTGTTCAAATCACGGGAGTGCGAATTTTTTGAACTAAACATTTGTAAATTAAAGTTGTAATGGGAGCCAGGCAAGGTTAAAAGTTTTGAGTGCTCAAATCCAGCGTATTGGAGAAGCTATAATTCCTTGAAATTTGCAGCTTTCTAAAAAAAATGTTACCGTTACAATATTATTGCACTTGTTACATTAGCAAAAGTTTATGAGTTACTCTAGCCAAAATCTTTTATGAATTTAGTATTCAAAATTTTACTAGATTGTCTGTAACACAGAAAGTTTTTGAACTACACAAGAGATCATCACTAAGGCATTTTAGTAAGCTGTAGATTGTTAACCCACACTTTTCTCTAATGAGTATATCTCTAATTTTATTTAATCACTATATTCATTATGCCTGATCCTTATAGCCAAGTTTAAAGATTATAAAATATTATTGACTAGTAAGTGCTAAAATGACATACTCTGGTTTTTAGGACAATGGCACTTGATCTGTTTTACATGATAATTGAGATTAAATCTAGTCGGTTTAAGAACACAGTAACTTACATTGACTAGATAGAATCAAAATTTTATTATGGGAGTAACATGCATGGATTTTAATTTATTAATTTGCTTATGAAAACCATCTTTTAAGATTGAGTAATACAAAAGCTATAAATCTATACGTTAATATGTATATATTAATATTAACTAAAAAAATATATAGGTAACAGCATTATCTTAATTTTAGAACTATCTAGTTTATAATTTTTATGCTTTATTCATAGAATCCTAATTAACCAAAGATACTACAAAAAAAATTATTTTTATAAAGATGAAAATTAATGTATGCTTATATTGTAAGATTAAAAAAAATATTTTTAAAAAGATGAAAAACTATTTATTTATAATTTTTTGTTATTTATTATCACCATCTAGCTAGCAATTGTTTCCTAATAAGAATGTTATCAAGAGAGCGGAAAAGAAAAGGTTGAGAGAGAAATGAGAGAGAAAAATAGTAGATAGAGAAATAGTATATAGTGGGTTAAAGAAAGAAAAATAGAAAGAAGGTGTAGATAAAAAAAAGTAGAGATAAAACCAAATTAAGAAAAATATAGGGAGAAAAAATGGAAAGCAAAGTTAGAGAAAGAAAATATAATAAATTAAAAAGGTGAAAGAAAAGATATTCAACATTTCTAAAAAAATTTTAGATAAGTGAATAATATAGAAAAAAACTCTTATTATAAAATTTTGTTAAGTTATTATCTTTTTCAAAATAAGCTTATAGCATAGTAACAAAACCATAAAAAATAAAAGTACTACTTAAATTAATTTTTTAAAAAAAAATAATAAAACAAGATACAATAATATCAATCTTTCATTTATGAATTAAAAAAAATTATTAAATAAAAGGAAGAAAATAATTGAAATTTGATACACAAAAAAATAAAAGACTTACTCTATAAAAGCACTAAAAAACCAAGGGAAGTAGTTGCACTATTAATAGTGGACGTGTACATGGCAGATTGTCCGACACAAGAAATGGCGAAAGTTTCAACCAAGATATGCTTCTTTGTTATCCTCCTCATCTTTGCAATCGATAATCTCTTTCTTTCTCTTAACATATACGCTTGCAAATTTTTTGGCAGGTGCTTTCAATTAAACAAGTAAAAATAAAAATAATTAAAACAATATTTATAATTTATGTGAAAAAAAAATTTCATCGTAAAAAACATATTTTTTTATATGTGCGTTTGTGTTCGTTTTTTGTGTGTGGAATCTTAAAGGAGTTTAAATCGTTGGTTTTATGTAGGTTTATTTGCGGATTCAGAGGCACGGAAAGTGCCGGGAGGACCGTGCTCTAATGACAATGACTGCAAGGGTAGGTGTCCTCCTTCTTGCGCTAGGTGCGAGTGCTTGGTTGTAGAATGCTCATGTGGGAATGTCCGGCCTAAAGAATTGGCCAGGGCCGAAACCAACTTTGTACCCCAGAACCAGAACCAAAACCCTAAAAAGTAAAAGTTTCATGGAGTTAGCCTCTTTGTCTCGCAGTTTTTTGATTGACATTTGAAAGTGTATTGTCAAGTCCTCCTTATCATTTGGATCTAAAAAGAATGGGCCAACCTATTGTGTAGTCTCAAATGCTTATTGAATTATTGAGGAACGTTATCTATATTTTCTAGAAAAAAAAGGACTGCATCTACCTAATTGCCAATCAAAGCAACCTTATCTTTTGGGGTTTGTAAATGCTAATAAAGGCCAAACATGGCTGTTAAGTCGAGATTGAGCATTAAAGTAGTTATGAGAATTATGTTCTACAGTATAGGTAAAAGCAATAAATAAACTGACATTAACAAGTCCATCAAACAAGGAAAGTCGTGCCAATTAGGCCATCTCTTTGGAATTGACAATACAGATTGTCATTATGCAAATTTTCTCCGTTCGTTGTTTGAAAAAATGAAGGGATCAAAGTAATCTTCTTCAATTGGTTTTATTGTTGAAAATGGACCAACTTAACCTTGCAAGGTTGATCCAAAAAATCTTATATATATGAAAGAGATAAAAATAAAGCTATATAATATTATTGTTATTTTTATTGTTACATGCAAAATTTTTTTTGCGTGAAATATTTATTTTTAATTATTTGATTTGTAAGAATTCCTCATAAAAAATCATAATTATAAAAAAAATATATTTGGATCATGAAGGAAATTTTGGTAAACAACAACAGACATAAGGGACGAATTTGTTGATTCAAATATGATATATGCAGATTCATTTGATATTATTCGTCATTTTGGTACTACAAATAGTATTGGAAGTAAGAATATTCTTATAGTTTAGATCTCTTGTTTCACTCTGATAGTATCATAAATCGAGTCGGTGCAAAGGAAATGACTGCATTTTCATACTATTAATTATTACGTAAAAGTATTAAATAAATGAACTAATTGGTGGACATGTGTGGTTAGGTTTCGTTTGTATACTTGCGAAATCTACCACATCTTAACCATGCCCTTTGCATGGGCTCGCCGTGCACTTGTATTGTCTGAGGAAGCTTATTTGTCTTATAGTTTAGGTGCTTTATCCATTTTTGGTTGGGAGTAAGAATGTTATTATAGTTGAGATGGCGAGTGATGATGATGATGATGATGATGAACTTAAGCATAATTATGTTATTATTCTTAAATTTTAAGTGTATAAATTTTAAAAAATATTATTCTATGAATTGTTTTATTCTCTTTTGAGAGTTATTCTTGTGAATTCCAAAAATTCTTATTAAAGACTTAATTGAGTGTTGGCCTTTTGTTACTTATTTCTCCCACTTCTATCCCGCGTTAAGTGGTATCAGAGCAAGTTTGGCCTATGTTGATGTTGTCTTATGGGGTTCAAGGCACTCTTTTTAACAAAGAAGATTATGAATGCAACAAATCTTGAATTGGAGATATCACTCACAATCAGTAGTATGTTTGTATTCAAGTCCTTAATTTCAAAAATATTTCTTTCTTTGATGAAAATTTTTTCATTAAAGATTTTGTCAGTTGGTTAGTAGAAATTGAAGTCTATTTTGAATATAATGATATTTGTGAGGTAGAGAAAATGACTCTTGCATATTCTAAACTTCAAGATGGTACAACTGAATGGTGGAATTATATTTAATATTTTTAATTGAGGTATGATAAATTTGAAATTCAATCATGGCTAGATATGAGAAATTTATTAGTAGAAAAATTTTATGGTAATAATATGTTTGACGAGATTTTAGAAAGTGCTAAAAAGAAATTTAATTCTTATTTTCTACCAACGGATAAATTGCATGACAATATGTCTACTCATAATGATATATCTATATATTAAGAGTCGATGGTTCAAATAGAAGAAGAAATATTAGTTGATAATCATGTGAAAAAGAAATATTACTGGATAATCATGTGCTAATTGAGGTAGACAATTCCCTTTGTATTAGTAGAGAACTCAACGAGGAGACAAATAATCCCTTTTCTATTATTGGAGAACTCAACAAGGATCGAGTATTGTCTCTAAACCCTATTAACTCAAAAGTTAAATCCATAACTCACAGGTTTGAGGATCTTGATAATTCTTTACCATTCGCATTTGTTGATTTTCTTAGAGCAGATGACCAAGTACTTAATGTTTCAGCATCATTATTTTTAATGTCATTCTTCCCATAATTGTTGTTGGTTCTGGTTTATATTAAAGATATTAATTTATTCGCAATATTTGTTCCTAGGGCATGGAAGATGTCAATTCCTCATTATCAACTCGAGTTTCTTTCAAGTCCAGGTGGAAGGGTTTGACACAAGACGTACTATAAAGGATATTTTCTTGTCATTCTATTGGGAATTTTAGTTAAATTATTTAGGAAAGATACGTTAACTACTTTGGATTCTTTTTTATTTTGATTTATTTTAAAAAAATATTTAGTTTAAAATATTTTCATAATTAAATAAATAGTTTTAGTTATAAATATCATGTAAGCCTACGAGGAGATATATGACAAATAATACAAATTCTATGAATCGTTTTATTCTCTCTTGAGAGTCATTCTAGTATATTCAATCGAGTGTTGGCCTTTTTGTTACTTATTTCTCTTGCTTCCATCTTGCGTTACTTGAGGCTGTTTATTTTTATGTTCATAATGTAACTCTTATTGTGTGTCACATAAAGAAAAATATTTGCCTACGAAATTGACTAGCATTTTAGTCAACTTCACAATTTATTGGCATCAGATCTTAGACTTGATTTGTTTCATATATACCAAAAATTTGATCGACATTCCAATATAGCATTAACATGTTTATCAATTTACGTCTAAGTATTAAAATTAAGGGGGTTTGGTTCTTTATTTGTTGGCCGATCAACTCTTATTGGAATGATGTTTGATTAACCAATTGACATATAAGCTACATCATTATATATCACTCAAATATCACGTTATAATTTAAATTACAATCACATTTTAATTTATGATAAAAGAATTATGTTGAAATTCAATATTTTGTTTTTAGCTATGTTGTTGGTTTCTTATATTCCTTTTTACTTCTTATTGTCTTTTGTCTAACTTTTTTTTTTCCTTTTTTTTTTCTATTATCAAGTACTTTATTCAATTATATTTTTAATAAATATTTATATAAAAATAAAATATAGTTAGAGAAATTTAAAGAGAAGTAAAGCATAGAGAAAATGTTGAGAGAGATAAGAGAGAAAGTTTAAAGAGATGTGAGAAAAATTGAAACATAGTACAGAATGAAAAAAAAATGTAAAGAAAATGTAGAGAGAGGAGACATTATATTGAAAAAAATATACTACCTTCATGTTCTAATGGATTATGAGATTTAGTAGAATGCTTGTAACGCCTTTAATAATAATGACATCTACCACCAATCCAACAATATTGTCAAAAAACTACCAAATCAATTTTACATAAAAAAAAATAGACAACAAATTATGATAGTTAGACAATAATGATTTTTTTTTTCTCAAATTTAGTTTATCCAAAATCAAAGCATATTAAGATTCAAGTTGAGTCACCTAATTCAAGATTTTTGAGCTTTTATAGTCAATTTGAGAAAATTTGAATCTCAAATATAATTGATACCATATTAGGCCTATTATTATGAGTCATTTCTAATTTGATTCATGATCCACCCATAAAATTATTTATACAGTATTACTATTTTGCAGATCATTGTGGGCAATGGATAATGCTTTAGACCAAAGTTTGAAAAACAAAATAGGTAGTTATCTTTTAAATTATTATTTTACAAATAAATAATGAATATTTATCTCTTATCATTAAGTAAGGTAGTTAGAAAAACTTTCTCAAGGCTTCCTAAATATACCAATGTTAGGCCCTGAGAAGGAAAATTTTAATTATGTTTTATTTTTAAAATAGAAAATAGTTAAATTATAAGTTTCATTTTATGAAAACAACAAGAGAAATTTAAGAATGCTTTAATATCTTACTTTTCCTTTTTAAGAAAATAAAATTGAGAATTTGGAGTCTTTTTTTTTTTTTAAGGAAAAATAAGTGAATTTAATATTTTTTTTTTTTCTTTTTTTAGAAGTAAATTTTCCCTTTTTAAAAGAATAGATAAATAAATTTATGATAGTATTTAAAAAATTAAGGGTAAAAGCATAAAGAAAATTAAATTTTATTATACTATGAAAAAATAATTACAATATAATCAAATAACTTTAATCTTATAAATATAATATTGTAAAAGTTAATAACAAATACTCAATTTAGATGAAAAGAAGAATAAATGCAACAATTTTAAATTTAAATAGTAGAAAAATTTAAATTATATAATTGAAAATGATTTATATTGAGATTTGTACCTTTTATTATATTTTGGTTGTAACACATTTAATTAAAAAACGAAATTAAAAATAAAGTTTTGAAAAAGTGAAAACTTTAATGTGATAAATTAAATTTAAAAGTGCACCATCATAAGATAAAGATATTAATTTAAGTTAAAATTGAATCAACAAATTAATCAAATTTCTTTTCCTTTTTTTGCCTATTCTATAATAATAGGAAAAAGTCTAATATAATATTTCGTTTAAAGGTAACATAAGACTTATGTAACAATTTTGGATCTTGGACTTGATTCATTTCTTATATTTGTAACAATTAATTAAAAATTTGATCGACATTCCAATTTAGCAATAACACGTTTATCAATTTACGTCTGGGTACAAAAATTAGGGGCTTTTGGTTCTTAACTTGTTGGCCTATCAACTCTTATTGGAATGATGTTTTATTAACCAGTTGACACATAACCTACATGATTATATATCACTCAAATATCACATTATAATTTTAATTATGATCACATTTTAATTCATGATAAAAGAATTATGTTGAAATTCAAGATTTTTTTCTCTAGCCATATTGTTGGTTTCTTTTATTTCTTTTTTTTTTCTTATTATCAAATATTCTTATTATCCTTTGTCTACCTTCTTTTTTTTTTTTTTTTTCTATTATCAAATATTTTATTCAATTATATTTTAAATAAATATTTTATATAAAATAAAATGTAATTGGAAAAAATTTGAAGAGAAGTAAAACGTAGAGAAAATGTTGAAATATATAAGAGAGAAAGTTTGAAAAGATATAAGAAAAATTAAAACATAGTACATATTGAAAAAAAATGTAAATAAATGTAGAAAAAAAAAGAGATAGTATATTTTAAAAAATATACTATCTTCGTGTTATAATAGATTAATAAGTACATATTTTATAAGTAACTTTTTATGAGGAATATTTTTTTCCTTTTTATTTATTTCACTTAATTTATGAAATAAATAAATATTATCACGTGGTAGCTTTATGATCTCTTTAATTATATTGAAAATTTTTCCTTTTATTTTTTATTAGCCATTATTTTAGTTTTGTTTTTTTTATTTATGGTAACTATTTATTTATAATTTTTAGATAAATCAATAGTATAAAAAATCTTAAGTTAATTTCTTTTCCAAAATAAGCTTCCAATATATTAACAAAATGATAAAAAATAAAAGTACCACTTAAATCAAAATTTAATTTTTTTCTAAAAAAATAACCTAATTAATTATAATAATATTAATCTTTAAGAAAAAATCACTAAATGAAAGAAAAAAATAATTAAAATTTAATATATAGAAAAATACAAGACTTACACTATAAAAGCATTAAGAAATCACGGAAAGTAGTTGTATTATTAACAGTGGATGAGTACATAGTAGTAGATTGCCCGACACAAAAAATGGCGAAAGCTTTAGCCAAGATATGCTTCTCTGTTATCCTCCTCGTCTTTGCAATCAGTAATCTCTTTCTCCGTTCTCTCAATAGATACGTTTGCGAATTTTTTCAGCAAGTGCTTTTAATTAAATAAATCAAAATAAAAAAAAATTAAAACAATATTTATAATTTATGACTTTAATTTATGTGAAAAAAATTTCTCATCGAAAAAACATATTTTTTTTTATATGTGTGTTTGTGTTCCTCTTATTTTTTCTCATTTTTTTGTTGTGGAATCTTAAAGGAGTTTATTGTTGGTTTTATGTAGGTTTATTTGCGGATTCAGAGGCACGAAAAGTGCCGGGAGGACCGTGCTCTAACGACAATGACTGCAAGGGTAGGTGTCCTCCTTCTTGCGCTAGGTGTGAGTGCTTGGTTGTAGAATGCTCGTGTGGGAACTTCCGGCCTAAAGAGTTGGCTAGGGCCCAAACCAACTTTACACCCCAGAACCAAAACCGTAACAACTAAAAGTTTCATGGAGTTGGCCTTTTTGTCTTGGAGTTTATTGCCAAGTCTTCATTATCATTTGGATCTAATAAGAATGGGCTAACCTATTATGTAGTCTCAATTGCTTGTTAAATTATTGAAGAATGTTATCTATATTTTCTAGAAAATAAGGACTACATCTGCCTAATTGCCAATCAAAGCAAAATCTTTTAGGGTCACCAAACACGGCCGTTAAGTTGAGATTGAGCATTAGAGTAGTTATGAGGATTATGTACTGCAATGTAGGTAAAAGCAATAAACAAATTGCCATTGACAAGTCCATCAAACATGGATACTCGCGTCAATTAGGCCATCTCTTTGGAATTGACAATACAGAATGTCATCATGCAAATTTCTCCATTGGATTGTTTGGAAAAATGAATGGATCAAAGTAATTGTCTACGATTGGTTTTATTTTTAAAAATGGACCAACTTAGCCTTGCAAGGGCTGATACAAAAAGTCTTATATATAAGAAAGAGATAAAATTAAAGTTATATAATATTATTGTTATTTCTATAGTTACACAAAAAAATTTTAAAAGTGAAGGTTTGAAGAGATATGAGAAAAATTGAAATATAATATAGAATGAAAAAAAATATAAAGAGAATGTAGGGAGAGGATACAGTATATTAAAAAGAATATACTACCATCATATTATAATGAATTAATAAGTACTTATATTGTAACTAATTTCTTATTTTTTAAAAAATCTTAAATGATATATTTTTTTCTTTCAGTTATAAAAAAATGAAATAGAATTAAATTATTATTTTTTATTCTTAATAAAAAGGAAGAGATATTTGCCTTTTTTTTTTTTTTTTTTTTTTTTGAGAAACAAAACAGAAAATTACAAAGAAGATGTTTTTCCTTTCTTTCATTTTTTTTCTTAATTTATGAAATAAAGAAATATTACCATGTGGTAGCCTTAAAATCTCTTTAATTACAATATCAATTTTTTAAATTTATTTTTAATTATTCACTATTTTAATTTTATTATTTATTATTTATTATATATTGTCACTATCCATTTATTATTTTTCATTATTTATTATCATTATCTACTTATTTGTTCTTACCAACGATTTTTTTATTACAAGAATTTTCTCAAGAAAGAGAAGAAAAGGTAGAGTGAGAAATGATAAAGAAAAATAGTAGATAGAGAAATAATATAAAGTGAGGTAAAGAAAGAAATATAGGGAAAAACTATTGATAAAAAAAGAATAGAGATAAATTTTGTCAACATAATAGACTATACAATCACAAAAAAAAGTCAACCTAGTAGTTGCCTTGACTTTCCCAAGATTGCCAAGCTATCAAAGATGATGGAATGACTACCCATTGCAGCCACCGCCAACCAAGATAATGGCACCAAAGAACACAGATTGGAGTTTGTGCAACTATGCTCTCTTTTGTGTGTGTGGACATGATAACTCAATAGGATAGAATATCCAATTTTTATATTATGATTAAAAAAGGAAAAAAAAAACTTAGTTCATGTGGGGTTGTTTGTTCCATAATTCTTGTAACGAGGCAATTTATATTTGATCTATTTTTCAAGTGCCATAATATCCAGAAACCATGAATTAAAAAACTTTCATGGAGGCAAAAATAAGAATTAACAACTGTCATCAAAACCAAATAATTTAGAATTTTGAGTGCCAGCATGGCCTAATTGTCGGCACTCGGCACATGCGTATAAAGTGGGCTCCACAAGGCGAGTTTTGAAGTTAATCGAATTTTCAGCTCATTTGTTTGTATTTTCTTAGTTAATTAAGATTTTTTTTGTCAAAATTTATTTTGAGGACAAAATATTCTTTGATAAATTTTGATATGCTAACCAAGTCTTCGAGGTTATAGTGTCACAATCTGTTACAGTTTCATATAATGAAATAATCATAATAAATATAATTAAGTTATTTATAATTACAACAAAATATGACCTAAATGGGTAATAGCCTTGTTTTAGACAAATTTGTGTGACTTGTTGTTTGCCTTGGCCCTTCTTTGTTGACAAACAGAGATCTTTCAGTGGGCTAAAGCAAGGTCGAAAGAATTGGACTAGACTGACCGATTGAACTGACCGATCAGTTTATAATTTGGCTCGATTCTTTTTTACAATTAGTCAAGATAAGAATTGATGCAAAAGTCGATGAACGAACCTAACTTTTACATGTTTACTGGATGAGAATTGTGGTGCGAATTGAATCACGCTTGTACATCACAGGGGATTTAGTTGATAAGGTTTTATGCAATTATGTGATCTATTTGGTTAAGACAGAATAAACACATTTTTATGGATAAGAGTTTTTTAATTGAGAGAATAAGCAATCTAATTTGACTTATATTGTGGTAGTGGTCAAGGGTGAAGTGACTGTATTGTCATTTTATGTTGAATGAGTTTTTTTTTTTTTATATAAACTTAAAAGGTGTCCATCACACGAGAAAAGTAAAGTTGTGCTTATGAGACCTAATATGGGTTGTATCTCTACGTGATACTTTCAAATTTAACACAGATGCAATTATCACAGACGAAAGTGGGAAGGCTGGCATAGGAGGCTTGTTACGAGGGGATGACCAGAAGGTCGTGTGTTTATTTTTCAAGGTAGTTGAGACTACCAGTATTAACAGAGAAGATTTACTTGCAATTTGGAAGCTAGTTCACGTTTGGAGTCTATGGAATTTGGCAGAAAGGGCTTCATGAATTTTATGACTTGCGTGCCTTGCGTTAGGATGAAAAGGGCCCATTATACCAATGGTTGTTAGATTAGCTGCTTTTATGCATGTGTAATAAAATGCTGTCGGATATTGTGACAAATGGAGAGAGAGCAGTGTGAGCTGCAATTGAGAAGACGATGCCTAACAGTAAAAACCTAACTTTGTAGTTGGCATTTGGAAAGGAACGCCGTGCGCGAAGTTCTAATACCAGAAGTTGTGTTTGATTTTACGCAGTTTATGTATGAGAAATTTGATGAAAGTGCGGTTGAAGTTAAAGGGACAGAAATTCTTGATAAATATGATACCCATAATAATGTATGCATTCAAGAGTAATATAAAGATCAACAACTATGGGCTGCGTGTTATCTGAAGGGCCATTTCTTTGCCGGTCTTCCAACATTATTGCATGGGAAATTATGCACTTGATGATTTCCCAAACAAAAAAGTTATATCTTCTTGAGTTTGCTAAACGCCATGAACAGGGATTGTTGACTAATTTTCAAAAAAAACTTAATTTTTGTGTGAAATATTTATTTTTAATTATTTAATTTGTGAGAATTTTCACTAAAAAATCACAATTATAAAAAGATGTTTGTGATTTTTATAAGAAGCATTTCAAAATGAATTTCTTTTTTATTTAATTGTCTAAATGAGTGAAGATAAAAATTAATTTTGAGTGGGAACAAAGATGAAAATTGATGTATTCTCTTCCTCAATTTTAGATTTGTTCAAAAAAGGAAAAAAAAAAAGTAGAGTGGAGGCAAGTGCCCCCACTACCCAAAGAATACATACCCCTGTTTAAATCACGGGAGTGCGAATTTTTCAAACTAAACATTTGTAAATTAAAGTTGTAATGAGAGCCAGGCAAGGATAAAAGTTTTGAATACTCAAATCTAGCGTATTGGAGAAGTTGTAATTCCTTGAAGTTTGCAACTTTCTAAAAAAAATGTTACCATTATGATATTATTGCACTTGTTACATTAGCAAATGTTTATGAGTTACTCTAGCCAAAATCTTTTATGAATTTAGTATTCAAAATTTCACTATAGATAGTCCGTAACACAGAAAATTTTTGAACTACGCAAGAGATCATCACTAAGGCATTTTAGTAAGCTGTAGATTGTTAACTCACACTTTTCTTTAATGAGTATATTTCTAGTTTTATTTAATCACTATATTCATTATGGCTGATCCTTATAGCCAAGTTTAAAGCAACAGAGTGGGTTGGGGTCAAAGCAACAAATAAACTGCCATTAACAAGTCCATCAAACATGGATACTCGTGCCAATTAGGCCACCATCTCTTTGGAATTGACAATACAGATTGTCATTATGCAAAATTTCTCCATTCGATTGTTTGGAAAAATGATGGTATCAAAGGAATTGTCTTCAATTGGTTATATTGTTAAAAATGGACCAACTTATCCTTGCAAGGGCTAATCCAAAAAATCTTATATATAAAAAAAGAGATAAAAATAAAGTTATATAATATTATTGTTATTTATATAGTTACCCACAAAAGTTTTAAAAAAAATTTAATTTTTATGTGAAATAATTATTTTTAATTATTTAATTTGTGAGAATTTCCACTAAAAAAATCTCAAATATAAAAAGATTTATTGGGATCATTAAATAAATTTTGGCAGTCAAAATTCAACTAAAACGTGTCATTTCTTAATTCATTTAAATAATATATTTTTATATCACAATATTTAAATAATTATTTATTTTTTTAAAGATGTGAAAGGAATTGGAATGTTTTGAACATCAATTACTAAATGGTTTCATCTACCTTAATTATAATTTAAAGTTAAAGTATAAGTAATTAGTATTTGTGTGAATACATTTAGTTTTATATTTTATAATTTATAATATTTAATTAATTCATTTTTTCATATGCACTTTTATATTTTAAATTAAAAAAAAAAGAATTTATGATTCTATTTGTTATAAATGCACTAATAATATTGACTTTTGAATTAAAGAAGAGGAGTCATCCCTAAAATTTAATAATGTAGAACTAGAGAGAGCTCTTGTACAAAGAAGAGAGTCCATATCCTTCGTACAATTTTTTTATTTATTTAATATTAAATACCAATTTTACCAATTATAAAGACTAAATTGATTAAATTTTAAATTTTAAAATTTTTTAATTCAATAATTAGTCTAATTCTAAAATCATTGATCTAAAGTCCATGCTGATATTAACAGAATAGAAAGGCAAAGTGTTTAATGTATTATTGGCTATATAAGGATTTCATCACAAAGAACAACCATGTGAACAAAGAAAGATTTTGATGAACTTCAAAGTGTTGAATTTAAATAAATATAAAATATTTTATATTAAATAAAATTTTGAACTTACTTGAGTTCGTCTATTTTTGTGTTCATAATGTAACTCTCATTGTGTGAACAATGTCACAAAAAGAAAAAGATTCACCGAAGGTGTACCATATTAACCAGCATTTTAGTCAACATCTTTGTAATTTATTGGCACTTTGGATCTTAGATATGATTAATTTCATATATACCAAAAATTTGTTTGGCATTCCAATTTAATAGTAACACGTTTATCAATTTACATCTAAGTATTAAAATTAGGGAGTTTTCGGTTCTTTACTGTTACCTTACCAACTCTTATTGGAATGATGTTCCATTAACCAGTTTACACATAACCTACATGATTATATATCACTTAAATATCACATTATAATTATAATTTTAATTATGATCACATTTTAATTAATGATAAAAGAATTATGTTGAAATTCAAGATTTTTTTTTCTAGTTATGTTGTTGGTTTCTTTTATTCCGTTTTACGTCTTATTGTCTTTTGTCTAACTATTTTTTTTCTTTTATCAAATTCTCTATTCAATTATATTTTAAATAATATTTTATATAAAAATAAAATGTAATTAGAGAAAATTTGAAGAAAAGTAAAGTGAGAGAATTGTTAAGAGAGATAAGAAAGAAAGTTTAAAGAGATATGAGAAAAATTGAAACATAGTACAAAATGAAAAAAAAATGTGAAGAAAATGTAGAAAGAGGAGATTGTATATTGTAAAAAAATGTACTACGATGTTGTTATAATAGATTAATAAGTACTTATATTGTAAGTAATTTCTTATTTTTTAAAAGAACGTAAATGATATATTTTTTTTCTTTTAGTTAGAAGAAAAAAGGAAAATTGAAATAGAACTAAATTATCATTTTTTTATTCTTAAAAAAAAGGAAGAGATATTTGCCTTTTTTTTTTTCAGAGAAACAAAAGAGAAAATTACAAAGAAGATTTTTTTCTTTTTTTTTCCTTTATTTCTCTTAATTTATGAAATAAAGAAATATTACCATGTAGTAGCCTTAAAATCCCTTTAATTACAATTTCATTTTTTTACATTTATTTTTAATTGTTCACTATTTTAATTTCATTTTTTTATATATTTTGTCATTGTCCATTTTATTTTTCATTGTTTATTATTCCTATTCTTACCAACGATTTTTTTCCTAACAAGAATTTTATCAAAAAAGAGAAGAAAAGGTAGAGAGAGAAATGTAAAGAAAAATAATAGATAGAGTGCGGTAAAGAAAAAGATATGGAGAGAAAGTGTTGATAGAAAAAGAGTAAAGCTAAAAAAAAGAAAAGGAAAGACAAAAAGAATAGAAAGAGAAATTAGAAAAAGAAATGTAAAGAGAGTTAATGAATTAATAAGGTGGAAGAAAAGATATTAAACATTTCTAAAAGGTTAAATAAATAATAATAAAAAAATATTTTTAAAAGATTTTTTTAACTCATTTGTTTGTTCATATTTTTTTTTTTACTAAATTACGATTTTTTTGGGTCAAAACTAATTTTGAGGACAAAATATTCTTTGACAAAACTAACCAAGTCTTCGAGGTTATAATGTCACAATCTGTTACAGTTTCATAAAATGAATTAATCATAATAAATATAATTAGGTTAGTTATAATTATAACAAAATATGGTCTAAATGGGTCTTAACCTTATTTTATACAAATTTGTGTGACATGTTGTTTGCCCTGGCCCTTCTTTGTTGACAACCAGAGGTCTTTCAGTGGGCTAAAGCAAGGTCGAAAGAATTGAATTGGACTGACCGATTGAATCAAAATAAGTATTGATGCAAAAGCCGATGTACTAAACCTAACTTTTACAGGTTTACTAGTATGGTTTAAAAAAATTCTTGAACCCAACCCAACATCCCAAATCTCTGAAATCCTAAATCCCAGCATCCCAAATCACCGCTACTCCCCCAAATCCCCCTGCTCCTTCTTCAGCTTGGTAAGATATGAAGCACACTCAAAATTGCCAAATCCCAAAATCCTCCTATAACTCTTCGTCACAAGTAACCAACATCTTAGGTTTGATTCCACTATCCATTCTTTTCAACTTCTATATAGATATTAATTGAATGAAAGTTGGCCTTACTGCCAACCAATTTTGTAGTCTTAAATGCTTGTTAAATTATTGAAGAACATTATCTATATTTTATAGAAATTAAGGTACATCTACCTAATTGCCCATCAAAGTAACCTTATCTTTTGGGGTTTGTATATGCTAATAAAGGCCAACATGTTAAGTCGAGATTGAGCATTAGAGTAGTTATGAGAATTATTTTCTGTAGTATAGGTAAGACCAATAACCGTACTGGTATTAACAAGTCCATCAATCATGGATACTCACGTCAATTAGGCCATCTCTTTCAATAGACAATATAGATTCTCATTACACAAATTTCTCCATTCCTTGTTTGGAAAATGAAGGGATCTAAGTAATCGTTTTCTATGGGTTTTATTGTTGAAAATGGACCAACTTAACCTTGCAAGGGCTAATCCAAAAAATCTTATACACGAGAAAGAGATAAAAATAAAGTTATAGAATATTAGAATATTATTGTTATTTCTATAGTTATACACAAAAGTTAAAAAAAAAACCTTAATTTTTTGTGTGAAATATTTATTTTTAATTATTTGATTTGTAAGAATTTTTACTAAAAAATCTCAATTATAAAAAGATTTGTACGATTTTTTAAAGGAGTATTTCAAAAGGAATTTCCTTTTTATTTAATTGTCTGAATGAGTAAGAATAAAAATTAATTTTGGGTGGGAATAAAGATGAAAATTGATATATTCTCTTTCCTAAATTTTAGATTTGTTCAAAAAAGGAAAAACAAGAATTAGAGTGGAGGCAAGTGCCCCCACTACCCAAAGAATTCATGCCCCTATTTAAATCACGAATATTTCAAACTAAACATTTGTACATTAAAGTTGTAACGGGAGCCAGGCAAGGTTAAAAATTTTGGGTGCTCAAATCCAGTGGATTGGAGAAGCTGTAATTCCTTGAAATTTGCTGCTTTCCAAAAAACATGTTATAGGAGTAACATGCATGGAATTTAATTTATTAATTTAATTAAATAATACGAAAACAATTTTTTAAGATTGAGTAATATGGAAGCTATAAATATATGTGTTAATATGTATCTATTTATATGTATATTAATATTATCAAATATGATAAAAAAGTTTATTAATTAAAAAATATATGGGTAACAACTTTATCCTAATTTTAGAATTTGTAGTTTATAATTTTTATGCTTTATTCATAGAATCCTAATTAATCAAAGATACTAAAACAATTATTTTTAAAGAGATGAAAATTAATGTATGCTTATATTGTAAGTAATTATTTTTATGTATGAGTATTTGCTTTTGTTTCATTTTAGGGAAACAAAGAGAAAATTATGAGGAAGATTTTTTTTCCTTTTCATTTATTTCACTTAATTTATGAAATAAACAAATATTATCGCGTGGTAGTTTGAAGATCTGTTTAATTATAATGAAAATTTTTTCTTTTTCTTTTTTATTATCCACTATTTTAGTTTTATTTTTTGTTATTTATGGTAACTATTTATTTATAATTTTTTAGATAAATGAATAGTATAAAAAATCTTAAGTTAATTTCTTTTCCAAAATAAGCTTCCAGTGTATTAATAAAATGAAAGAAATAAAAGTACCACTTAAATCAAATTTTAATTTTTTTTCTAAAAAAACATAATTAAGTATAATAATATTAATCTTTAAGAAAAAATCACCAAATAGAAGAAAAAAATAATTAAAATTTAATACATAGAAAAATACAAGACTTACACTATAAAAGCATTAAGAAATCACGGGAAGTAGTTGTATTGTTAACAGTGGACGTGTATGTAGCAGATTGCCTGACACAAGAAATGGCAAAAGCTTCAATTAAGATATGCTTCTCTGTTATCCTCCTCATCTTTGTAATCAGTAATCTCTTTTTCTATTCTCTCAACATATATGCTTGCTAATTTTTTTGGTAAGTACTTTCAATTAAACAAGTAAAAATAAAAATAATTAAAACAATATTTATAATTCATAACTTTAATTTATATGCATCGTAAAAAACATATCATTGGTTTCATGCAGGTTTATTTGCAGATTCAGAGGCACGGAAAGTGCCGGGAGGACCGTGCTCTAACGATAATGACTGCAAGGGTAGGTGTCCTCCTTCTTGCACTAGGTGCGAGTGCTTGGTTGTAGAATGCTCGTGTGAGAATGTTCGGCCTGAAGAATTGGCCAGAGCCAAAACCAACTTTGTACCCCAGAACCAAAACCAAAACCGTAAAAAGTAAAAGTTTCATGGAGTTGGCCTTTTTGTCTCACAGTTTTTTGATTGACATTTGAAAGTTTATTGTCAAGTCCTCCTTATCATTTGGATCTAAAAAGAATGGGCCAACCTATTGTGTAGTCTCAAATGCTTATTGAATTATTGAGGAACATTATCTATATTTTCTAGAAAAAAAAGGACTGCATCTACCTAATTGCCAATCAAAGCAACCGTATCTTTTGGGGTTTGTAAATGCTAATAAAGTCCAAACATGACTATTAAGTCGAGATTGAGCATTAGAGTAGTTATGAGAATTATGTTCTATAGTATAGGTAAAAGCAATAAATAAACTGCCATTAACAAGTCCATCAAACAAGGATACTCATGCCAATTAGGCCATCTCTTTGGAATTGACAATACAAATTGTCATTATGCAAATTTTCTTTGTTCGTTGTTTGAAAAAATGAAGGGATCAAAGTAATCTTCTTCCATTGGTTTTATTGTTGAAAATGGACCAACTTAACCTTGCAAGGTTGATCCAAAAAATCTTATATATATGAAAGAGATAAAAATAAAGCTATATAATATTATTGTTATTTTTATTGTTACACGCAAAATTTTTTTTGCGTGAAATATTTATTTTTAATTATTTGATTTGTAAGAATTCCTCATAAAAATCATAATCATAAAAAATATATATTTGGATCATGAAGGAAATTTTGGTAAACAAACTACTTGAAATTCAACTAAAATCCTTCAACTTGATAAGTTGTATCATTTTTTCATTCATTTAAATAATACATTTCTATATCTCAATATTTAAATAGTTATTTGTTTTTTATAGATGGGATAGGAATTAAATGTTTTGAACATCAATGACTTAATTGTTTCATCTACCATAATTACAATTTAAGGTTAAAGTATAAGTATTTAGTATTTGTGTTTAGTTTTATATTTTATAATTTACAATATTTAATTAATTCATTTTTTCATATGCACTTTTATGGACTCAATTTCAAAAAAGAGAACTTATGATCATGTTTGTCATAAATGCACTAATAATACTAACTTTTGAATTAAAGAAGAAGAGTCGTCTCTAAAACTTAATTATGTAGAATTAGAGAGAGCTCTCTACAAGGAGGAGAGTCCATGTCCTAGGCCTAATGTTGTTATTCAAGAAACAGACATAAGGGACGAATTTGTTGATTCAAATATGATATATACGGATTCATTTGATATTATTCATCGTTTTGGTGCTACAAATAGTATTGGAAGTAAGAATATTCTTATAGTTTAGATCTCTTGTTTCACTCTGATAGTATCATAAATCGAGTCGGTGCAAAGGAAATGACTGCATTTTCATACTATTAATTATTACGTAAAAGTATTAAATAAATGAACTAATTGGTGGACATGTGTGGTTAGGTTTCATTTGTATACTTGCGAAATCTACCACATCTTAACCATGCCCTTTGCATGGGCTCGCCGTGCACTTGTATTGTCTGAGGAAGCTTATTTGTCTTATAGTTTCGGTGCTTTATCCATTTTTGGTTGGGAGTAAGAATGTTCTTATAGTTGAGATGGCGAGTGATGATGATGATGATGATGAACTTAAGCATAATTATGTTATTAATCTTAAATTTTAAGTGTATAAATTTTAAAAAATATTATTCTATGAATTGTTTTATTCTCTTTTGAGAGTTATTCTTGTGAATTCCAAAAATTCTTATTAAAGACTTAATTGAGTGTTGGCCTTTTTGTTACTTATTTCTCCTACTTCTATCCCGCGTTAGGTGGTATCAGAGCAAGTTTGGCCTATGTTAATGTTGTCTTATGGGGTTCAAGGCACTCTCTTTAACAACGAAGATCATGAATGCAACAAATCTTTTATTGGAGATATCACTCACAATCAGTAGTATGTTTGTATTCAAGTCCTTAATTTCAAAAATATTTCTTTCTTTGATGAAAATTTTTTCATTAAAGATTTTGTCAGTTGGTTAGTAGAAATTGAAGTCTATTTTGAATATAATGATATTTGTGAGGTGGAGAAAATGACTCTTGCATATTCTAAACTTCAAGATGGTACAGCTGAATGGTAGAATTATATTCAATATTTTTAATTGAGGTATGGTAAATGTGAAATTCAATCATGGCTAGATATGAGAAATTTATTAGTAGAAAAATTTTATGGTAATAATATGTTTGACGAGATTTTAGAAAGTGCTAAAAAGAAATTTAATTCTTATTTTCTACCAACTGATAAATTGCATGACAATATGTCTACTCACAATGATATATCTATGCATTAAGAGTCGATGGTTCAAACAGAAGAAGAAATTAGTTGATAAACATGTGAAAAAGAAATATTAGTGGATAATCATATGCTAATTGAGGTAGACAATTCCTTTTGTATTAGTAGAGAACTCAGCGAGGAGACAAATAATTCCTTTTCTATTATTGGAGAACTCAACAAAGATCGAGTATTGTCTTTGAACTCTATTAACTCAAAAGTTAAATCCATAACTCACAGGTTCGAGGATCTTGATAATTCTTTACCATTCGCATTTGTTGATTTTCTTAGAGCAGATGACCAAGTACTTAATGTTTCAGCATCATTATTTTTTAATGTCATTCTTCCCATAATTGTTATTGGTCTTGGTTTATATTAAAGACATTAATTTATTCGAAATATTTGTTCCTAAGGCATGGAAAATGTCAATTCCTCATTATCAACTCGTGTTTCTTTCAAGTGCAAGTGGAAGGGTTTGACACAAGATGTACTATAAAGGATATTTTCTTGTCATTCTATTAGGAATTTTAGTTAAATTATTTAGGAAAGATACGTTAACTACTTTGGATTCTTTTTTTTTTTTTTGATTTATTTTAATTTTTTTTATTTAGCTTAAAATATTTTTGTAATTAAATAAATAGTTTTAGTTATAAATATCATGTAAGCCTACGAGGAGATATATCACAAATAATGTAACTCTATTGTATGTCACAAAAAGAAAAATATTTGCCTACCAAATTAACTAGCATTTTAGTCAACTTCACAATTTATTGGCACTTCAGATCTTAGACTTGATTTATTTCATATATACCAAAAATTTGATTGACATTCCAATATAGCATTAACATGTTTATCAATTTGTGTCTTAGTATTAAAATTAAGGTGGTTTGGTTCTTTATTTGTTGGCCGATCAACTCTTATTGGAATGATGTTTGATTAACCAGTTGACATATAAGCTACATGATTATATATCATTCAAATATCACATTATAATTTAAATTACAATCACATTTTAATTTATGATAAAAGAATTATGTTGAAATTCAAGATTTTGTTTTTAGCTTTGTTGTTGGTTTCTTATATTCCTTTTTACTTCTTATTGTCTTTTGTCTAACTTGTTTTTTTCCTTTTTTTTTCTATTATCAAATACTTTATTCAATTATATTTTTAATAAATATTTATATAAAAATAAAATATAGTTAGAGAAATTTAAAGAGAAGTAAAGCGTAGAGAAAATGTTGAGAGAGATAAGAGAGAAAGTTTAAAGAGATGTAAGAAAAATTGAAACATAGTACAAAATGAAAAAAAATGTAAAGAAAATGTAGAGAGAGGAGACATTATATTGAAAAAAAATATATACTACCTTCATGTTCTAATGGATTACGAGATTTAGTAGATTGCTTGTAACGCCTTTAATAATAATGACATCTACCACCAATTTCAGCAATATTTTCAAAAAACTACCAAATCAATTTTACATAAAAAAAAATAGACAAACAAATTATGATAGTTAGACAATAATGATTTGTTTTCTCAAATTTAGTTTATCCCAAAATAAAAGCATATTAACATTCAAGTTGAGTCACCTAATTCAAGATTTTTTTTGAGCTTTTACAGTCAATTTGAGAAAATTTGAATCTCAAATATAATTGATACCATATTAGGCCTATTATTATGAGTCATTTATAATTTGATTCATGATTCACCCACAAAATTATTTATACAGTATTACTATTTTGCAGATCATTATGGGCTATGGATAATGCTTTAGACCAAAAGTTTGAAAAACAAAATAGGTAGTTATCTTTTAAATTATTATGTTACAAATAAATAATAAATATTTATCTCTTATCATTAAGTAAGGTAGCTAGAAAAACTTTCTCAAGGCTTCCTAAATATACCAATGTTAGGCCCTGAGAAGGAAAATTTTAATTATGTTTTATTTTAAAAATAGAAAATAGTTAAATTATAAGTTTCATTTTATAAAAACAACAAGAGAAATTTAAGAATGCTTTAATATCTTACTTTTCCTTTTTACGAAAATAAAATTGAGAATTTGGAGTCTTTTTTCTTTTTAAGGAAAAATAAGTGAATTTAATATTTTTCTTTTTGTTTTTTAGAAGTAAAATTTCCCTTTTTAAAATAATAAATAAATAAATTTACGATAGTATTTAAAAAAATTAAGGGTAAAAGCATAAAGAAAATTAAATTTTATTATACGATGAAAAAAATAATTACAATGTAATCAAATAACTTTAATCTTATAAATATAATATTGTAAAAGTTAATAACAAATACTCAATTTAGATGAAAAGAAGAATAAATGCAACAATTTTAAATTTAAATAGTAAAAAAATTTAAATTATATAATTGAAAATGATTTATATTGTGATTTGTACCTTTTATTATATTTTGGTTGTAACACATTTAATTAAAGAACGAAATTAAAAATAAAGTTTTGAAAAAGTGAAAACTTTAATGTGATAAATTAAATTTAAAAGTGCACTATCATAAGATAAAGATATTAATTTAAGTTAAAATTGAATCAACAAATTAATCAATTTTTTTCCTTTTATTGCCTATTCTATAATAGTAGGAAAAGGTATAATATAATATTTAGTTTAAAGGTAACAAAAGACTTATGTAACAGTTTTGGATCTTGGACTTGATTTGTTTCTTATATTTGTAACAATTAATCAAAATTTTTGATCAACATTCCAATTTATCAGTAACAAGTTTATCAATTTACGTCTAGGTACAAAAATTAGGGGCTTCTTTTTACTTCTTATTGTCCTTTGTCCCACTTCTTTTTTTTTTTTTTTTCTATTATCAAATATTTTAAATAAATATTTTATAGAAAATAAAATGTAATTGGAAAAAATTTGAAGAGAAGTAAAAAACGTAGAGAAAATGTTGAAATATATAAGAGAGAGAAAGTTTGAAAAGATATAAGAAAAATTAAAACATAGTACATAATGAAAAAAATGTAAAAAAATGTATAAAAAAAAGAAATAGTATATTTTAAAAAATATACTATAACCAGTTGACATATAAGCTACATGATTATATATCATTCAAATATCACATTATAATTTAAATTACAATCACATTTTAATTTATGATAAAAGAATTATGTTGAAATTCAAGATTTTGTTTTTAGCTTTGTTGTTGGTTTCTTATATTCCTTTTTACTTCTTATTGTCTTTTGTCTAACTTGTTTTTTTCCTTTTTTTTTCTATTATCAAATACTTTATTCAATTATATTTTTAATAAATATTTATATAAAAATAAAATATAGTTAGAGAAATTTAAAGAGAAGTAAAGCGTAGAGAAAATGTTGAGAGAGATAAGAGAGAAAGTTTAAAGAGATGTAAGAAAAATAAAAATAGTACAAAATGAAAAAAAAATGTAAAGAAAATGTAGAGAGAGGAGACATTATATTGAAAAAGATATACTACCTTCATGTTCTAATGGATTACGAGATTTAGTAGATTGCTTGTAACGCCTTTAATAATAATGACATCTACCACCAATTCAGCAATATTTTCAAAAAACTACCAAATCAATTTTACATAAAAAAATAGACAACAAATTATGATAGTTAGACAATAATGATTTGTTTTCTCAAATTTAGTTTATCCAAAATAAAAGCATATTAACATTCAAGTTGAGTCACCTAATTCAAGATTTTTGAGCTTTTACAGTCAATTTGAGAAAATTTGAATCTCAAATATAATTGATACCATATTAGGCCTATTATTATGAGTCATTTATAATTTGATTCATGATTCACCCACAAAATTATTTATACAGTATTACTATTTTGCAGATCATTGTGGGCTATGGATAATGCTTTAGACCAAAGTTTGAAAAACAAAATAGGTAGTTATCTTTTAAATTATTATGTTACAAATAAAATAATAAAATATTTATCTCTTATCATTAAGTAAGGTAGCTAGAAAAACTTTCTCAAGGCTTCCTAAATATACCAATGTTAGGCCCTGAGAAGGAAAATTTTAATTATGTTTTATTTTAAAAATAGAAAATAGTTAAATTATAAGTTTCATTTTATAAAAACAACAAGAGAAATTTAAGAATGCTTTAATATCTTACTTTTCCTTTTTACGAAAATAAAATTGAGAATTTGGAGTCTTTTTTCTTTTTAAGGAAAAATAAGTGAATTTAATATTTTTCTTTTTGTTTTTTAGAAGTAAAATTTCCCTTTTTAAAATAATAAATAAATAAAATTTACGATAGTATTTAAAAAAATTAAGGGTAAAAGCATAAAGAAAATTAAATTTTATTATACGATGAAAAAAAATAATTACAATGTAATCAAATAACTTTAATCTTATAAATATAATATTGTAAAAGTTAATAACAAATACTCAATTTAGATGAAAAGAAGAATAAATGCAAAACAATTTTAAATTTAAATAGTAAAAAAATTTAAATTATATAATTGAAAAATGATTTATATTGTGATTTGTACCTTTTATTATATTTTTGGTTGTAACACATTTAATTAAAGAACGAAATTAAAAAAATAAAAGTTTTGAAAAAGTGAAAACTTTAATGTGATAAATTAAATTTAAAAGTGCACTATCATAAGATAAAGATATTAATTTAAGTTAAAATTGAATCAACAAATTAATCAATTTTTTTCCTTTTATTGCCTATTCTATAATAGTAGGAAAAGGTATAATATAATATTTAGTTTAAAGGTAACAAAAGACTTATGTAACAGTTTTGGATCTTGGACTTGATTTGTTTCTTATATTTGTAACAATTAATCAAAATTTTGATCAACATTCCAATTTATCAGTAACAAGTTTATCAATTTACGTCTAGGTACAAAAATTAGGGGCTTCTTTTTACTTCTTATTGTCCTTTGTCCCACTTCTTTTTTTTCTTTTTTTCTATTATCAAATATTTTAAATAAAATAAAATGTAATTGGAAAAAATTTGAAGAGAAGTAAAACGTAGAGAAAATGTTGAAATATATAAGAGAGAAAGTTTGAAAAGATATAAGAAAAATTAAAACATAGTACATAATGAAAAAAATGTAAAAAAATGTATAAAAAAAAAAAATAGTATATTTTAAAAAATATACTATAACCAGTTGACATATAAGCTACATGATTATATATCATTCAAATATCACATTATAATTTAAAATTACAATCACATTTTAATTTATGATAAAAGAATTATGTTGAAATTCAAGATTTTGTTTTTTTAGCTTTGTTGTTGGTTTCTTATATTCCTTTTTACTTCTTATTGTCTTTTGTCTAACTTGTTTTTTTCCTTTTTTTTTCTATTATCAAATACTTTATTCAATTATATTTTTAATAAATATTTATATAAAAATAAAATATAGTTAGAGAAATTTAAAGAGAAGTAAAGCGTAGAGAAAATGTTGAGAGAGATAAGAGAGAGAAAGTTTAAAGAGATGTAAGAAAAATTGAAACATAGTACAAAATGAAAAAAATGTAAAGAAAATGTAGAGAGAGGAGACATTATATTGAAAAAGATATACTACCTTCATGTTCTAATGGATTACGAGATTTAGTAGATTGCTTGTAACGCCTTTAATAATAATGACATCTACCACCAATTCAGCAATATTTTCAAAAAAAACTACCAAATCAATTTTACATAAAAAAAAAGATAGACAACAAATTATGATAGTTAGACAATAATGATTTGTTTTCTCAAATTTAGTTTATCCAAAATAAAAGCATATTAACATTCAAGTTGAGTCACCTAATTCAAGATTTTTGAGCTTTTACAGTCAATTTGAGAAAATTTGAATCTCAAATATAATTGATACCATATTAGGCCTATTATTATGAGTCATTTATAATTTGATTCATGATTCACCCACAAAATTATTTATACAGTATTACTATTTTGCAGATCATTGTGGGCTATGGATAATGCTTTAGACCAAAGTTTGAAAAACAAAATAGGTAGTTATCTTTTAAATTATTATGTTACAAATAAATAATAAATATTTATCTCTTATCATTAAGTAAGGTAGCTAGAAAAACTTTCTCAAGGCTTCCTAAATATACCAATGTTAGGCCCTGAGAAGGAAAATTTTTTATTTATGTTTTATTTTAAAAATAGAAAATAGTTAAATTATAAGTTTCATTTTATAAAAACAACAAGAGAAATTTAAGAATGCTTTAATATCTTACTTTTCCTTTTTACGAAAATAAAATTGAGAATTTGGAGTCTTTTTTCTTTTTAAGGAAAAATAAGTGAATTTAATATTTTTCTTTTTGTTTTTTAGAAGTAAAATTTCCCTTTTTAAAATAATAAATAAATAAATTTACGATAGTATTTAAAAAAAAAATTAAGGGTAAAAGCATAAAGAAAATTAAATTTTATTATACGATGAAAAAAAAATAATTACAATGTAATCAAATAACTTTAATCTTATAAATATAATATTGTAAAAGTTAATAACAAATACTCAATTTAGATGAAAAGAAGAATAAATGCAACAATTTTAAATTTAAATAGTAAAAAAATTTAAATTATATAATTGAAAATGATTTATATTGTGATTTGTACCTTTTATTATATTTTGGTTGTAACACATTTAATTAAAGAACGAAATTAAAAATAAAGTTTTGAAAAAGTGAAAACTTTAATGTGATAAATTAAATTTAAAAGTGCACTATCATAAGATAAAGATATTAATTTAAGTTAAAATTGAATCAACAAATTAATCAATTTTTTTTCCTTTTATTGCCTATTCTATAATAGTAGGAAAAGGTATAATATAATATTTAGTTTAAAGGTAACAAAAAAGACTTATGTAACAGTTTTGGATCTTGGACTTGATTTGTTTCTTATATTTGTAACAATTAATCAAAATTTTGATCAACATTCCAATTTATCAGTAACAAGTTTATCAATTTACGTCTAGGTACAAAAATTAGGGGCTTCTTTTTACTTCTTATTGTCCTTTGTCCCACTTCTTTTTTTTTTTTTTTTTTTCTATTATCAAATATTTTAAATAAAATAAAATGTAATTGGAAAAAATTTGAAGAGAAGTAAAACGTAGAGAAAATGTTGAAATATATAAGAGAGAAAGTTTGAAAAGATATAAGAAAAATTAAAACATAGTACATAATGAAAAAAATGTAAAAAAATGTATAAAAAAAAGAAATAGTATATTTTAAAAAATATACTATAACCAGTTGACATATAAGCTACATGATTATATATCATTCAAATATCACATTATAATTTTAAATTACAATCACATTTTAATTTATGATAAAAGAATTATGTTGAAATTCAAGATTTTGTTTTTTTAGCTTTGTTGTTGGTTTCTTATATTCCTTTTTACTTCTTATTGTCTTTTGTCTAACTTGTTTTTTTCCTTTTTTTTTTTCTATTATCAAATACTTTATTCAATTATATTTTTAATAAATATTTATATAAAAATAAAATATAGTTAGAGAAATTTAAAGAGAAGTAAAGCGTAGAGAAAATGTTGAGAGAGATAAGAGAGAAAGTTTAAAGAGATGTAAGAAAAATTGAAACATAGTACAAAATGAAAAAAAAATGTAAAGAAAATGTAGAGAGAGGAGACATTATATTGAAAAAGATATACTACCTTCATGTTCTAATGGATTACGAGATTTAGTAGATTGCTTGTAACGCCTTTAATAATAATGACATCTACCACCAATTCAGCAATATTTTCAAAAAACTACCAAATCAATTTTACATAAAAAAAATAGACAACAAATTATGATAGTTAGACAATAATGATTTGTTTTCTCAAATTTAGTTTATCCAAAATAAAAGCATATTAACATTCAAGTTGAGTCACCTAATTCAAGATTTTTGAGCTTTTACAGTCAATTTGAGAAAATTTTGAAATCTCAAATATAATTGATACCATATTAGGCCTATTATTATGATGTCAATTTATAATTTGATTCATGATTCACCCACAAAATTATTTATACAGTATTACTATTTTGCAGATCATTGTGGGCTATGGATAATGCTTTAGACCAAAGTTTGAAAAAAACAAAATAGGTAGTTATCTTTTAAATTATTATGTTACAAATAAATAATAAAATATTTATCTCTTATCATTAAGTAAGGTAGCTAGAAAAACTTTCTCAAGGCTTCCTAAATATACCAATGTTAGGCCCTGAGAAGGAAAATTTTAATTATGTTTTATTTTTTTAAATAGAAAATAGTTAAATTATAAGTTTCATTTTATAAAAACAACAAGAGAAATTTAAGAATGCTTTAATATCTTACTTTTCCTTTTTTTACGAAAATAAAATTGAGAAATTGGGAGTCTTTTTTCTTTTTAAGGAAAAATAAGTGAATTTAATATATTTTTCTTTTTGTTTTTTAGAAGTAAAATTTCCCTTTTTAAAAATAATAAATAAATAAATTTACGATAGTATTTAAAAAAATTAAGGGTAAAAGCATAAAGAAAATTAAATTTTTATTTATACGATGAAAAAAATAATTACAATGTAATCAAATAACTTTAATCTTATAAATATAATATTGTAAAAGTTAATAACAAATACTCAATTTAGATGAAAAGAAGAATAAATGCAACAATTTTAAATTTAAATAGTAAAAAAATTTAAATTATATAATTGAAAATGATTTATATTGTGATTTGTACCTTTTATTATATTTTTTGGTTGTAACACATTTAATTAAAGAACGAAATTAAAAATAAAGTTTTGAAAAAGTGAAAACTTTAATGTGATAAATTAAATTTAAAAGTGCACTATCATAAGATAAAGATATTAATTTAAGTTAAAATTGAATCAACAAATTAATCAATTTTTTTCCTTTTATTGCCTATTCTATAATAGTAGGAAAAGGTATAATATATAATATTTAGTTTAAAGGTAACAAAAGACTTATGTAACAGTTTTGGATCTTGGACTTGATTTGTTTCTTATATTTGTAACAATTAATCAAAATTTTGATCAACATTCCAATTTATCAGTAACAAGTTTATCAATTTACGTCTAGGTACAAAAATTAGGGGCTTCTTTTTACTTCTTATTGTCCTTTGTCCCACTTCTTTTTTTTCTTTTTTTTTCTATTATCAAATATTTTAAATAAAATAAAATGTAATTGGAAAAAATTTGAAGAGAAGTAAAACGTAGAGAAAATGTTGAAATATATAAGAGAGAAAGTTTGAAAAGATATAAGAAAAATTAAAACATAGTACATAATGAAAAAAATGTAAAAAAATGTATAAAAAAAAGAAATAGTATATTTTAAAAAATATACTATAACCAGTTGACATATAAGCTACATGATTATATATCATTCAAATATCACATTATAATTTAAATTACAATCACATTTTAATTTATGATAAAAGAATTATGTTGAAATTCAAGATTTTGTTTTTAGCTTTGTTGTTGGTTTCTTATATTCCTTTTTACTTCTTATTGTCTTTTGTCTAACTTGTTTTTTTCCTTTTTTTTTCTATTATCAAATACTTTATTCAATTATATTTTTAATAAATATTTATATAAAAATAAAATATAGTTAGAGAAATTTAAAGAGAAGTAAAGCGTAGAGAAAATGTTGAGAGAGATAAGAGAGAAAGTTTAAAGAGATGTAAGAAAAATTGAAACATAGTACAAAATGAAAAAAATGTAAAGAAAATGTAGAGAGAGGAGACATTATATTGAAAAAGATATACTACCTTCATGTTCTAATGGATTACGAGATTTAGTAGATTGCTTGTAACGCCTTTAATAATAATGACATCTACCACCAATTCAGCAATATTTTCAAAAAACTACCAAATCAATTTTACATAAAAAAAATAGACAACAAATTATGATAGTTAGACAATAATGATTTGTTTTCTCAAATTTAGTTTATCCAAAATAAAAGCATATTAACATTCAAGTTGAGTCACCTAATTCAAGATTTTTGAGCTTTTACAGTCAATTTGAGAAAATTTGAATCTCAAATATAATTGATACCATATTAGGCCTATTATTATGAGTCATTTATAATTTGATTCATGATTCCACCCACAAAATTATTTATACAGTATTACTATTTTGCAGATCATTGTGGGCTATGGATAATGCTTTAGACCAAAGTTTGAAAAACAAAATAGGTAGTTATCTTTTAAATTATTATGTTACAAATAAATAATAAATATTTATCTCTTATCATTAAGTAAGGTAGCTAGAAAAACTTTCTCAAGGCTTCCTAAATATACCAATGTTAGGCCCTGAGAAGGAAAATTTTTAATTATGTTTTATTTTAAAAATAGAAAATAGTTAAATTATAAGTTTCATTTTATAAAAACAACAAGAGAAATTTAAGAATGCTTTAATATCTTACTACTTTTCCTTTTTACGAAAATAAAATTGAGAATTTGGAGTCTTTTTTTCTTTTTAAGGAAAAATAAGTGAATTTAATATTTTTCTTTTTGTTTTTTAGAAGTAAAATTTCCCTTTTTAAAAATAATAAATAAATAAATTTTACGATAGTATTTAAAAAAAATTAAGGGTAAAAGCATAAAGAAAAAATTAAATTTTATTATACGATGAAAAAAATAATTACAATGTAATCAAATAACTTTAATCTTATAAATATAATATTGTAAAAGTTAATAACAAATACTCAATTTAGATGAAAAGAAGAATAAATGCAACAATTTTAAATTTAAATAGTAAAAAAATTTAAATTATATAATTGAAAATGATTTATATTGTGATTTGTACCTTTTATTATATTTTGGTTGTAACACATTTAATTAAAGAACGAAATTAAAAATAAAGTTTTGAAAAAGTGAAAACTTTAATGTGATAAATTAAATTTAAAAGTGCACTATCATAAGATAAAGATATTAATTTAAGTTAAAATTGAATCAACAAATTAATCAATTTTTTTTCCTTTTATTGCCTATTCTATAATAGTAGGAAAAGGTATAATATAATATTTAGTTTAAAGGTAACAAAAGACTTATGTAACAGTTTTGGATCTTGGACTTGATTTGTTTCTTATATTTGTAACAATTAATCAAAATTTTTTTGATCAACATTCCAATTTATCAGTAACAAGTTTATCAATTTACGTCTAGGTACAAAAATTAGGGGCTTCTTTTTACTTCTTATTGTCCTTTGTCCCACTTCTTTTTTTTCTTTTTTTCTATTATCAAATATTTTAAATAAAATAAAATGTAATTGGAAAAAATTTGAAGAGAAGTAAAAAACGTAGAGAAAATGTTGAAATATATATAAGAGAGAAAGTTTGAAAAGATATAAGAAAAATTAAAACATAGTACATAATGAAAAAAAAATGTAAAAAAATGTATAAAAAAAAGAAATATAGTATATTTTTTTTAAAAAATATACTATAACCAGTTGACATATAAGCTACATGATTATATATCATTCAAATATCACATTATAATTTAAATTACAATCACATTTTAATTTATGATAAAAGAATTATGTTGAAATTCAAGATTTTGTTTTTTTTAGCTTTGTTGTTGGTTTCTTATATTCCTTTTTACTTCTTATTGTCTTTTGTCTAACTTGTTTTTTTCCTTTTTTTTTCTATTATTATCAAATACTTTATTCAATTATATTTTTAATAAATATTTATATAAAAAAATATAAAATATAGTTAGAGAAATTTAAAGAGAAGTAAAGCGTAGAGAAAATGTTGAGAGAGATAAGAGAGAAAGTTTAAAGAGATGTAAGAAAAATTGAAACATAGTACAAAATGAAAAAAAAATGTAAAGAAAATGTAGAGAGATGAGTCATTATATTGAAAAAAATATACTACCTTCATGTTCTAATGGATTATGAGATTTAGTAGATTGCTTGTAACGCCTTTAATAATAATGACATCTACCACCAATCAGCAATATTTTCAAAAAACTACCAAATCAATTTTTACATAAAAAAAAATAGACAACAAATTATGATAGTTAGACAATAATGATTTGTTTTTCTCAAATTTAGTTTATCCAAAAATAAAAGCATATTAACATTCAAGTTGAGTCACCTAATTCAAGATTTTTGAGCTTTTACAGTCAATTTGAGAAAATTTGAATCTCAAATATAATTGATACCATATTAGGCCTATTATTATGAGTCATTTATAATTTGATTCATGATTCACCCACAAAATTATTTATACAGTATTACTATTTTGCAGATCATTGTGGGCTATGGATAATGCTTTAGACCAAAGTTTGAAAAACAAAATAGGTAGTTATCTTTTAAATTATTATGTTACAAAAATAAATAATAAATATTTATCTCTTATCATTAAGTAAGGTAGCTAGAAAAACTTTCTCAAGGCTTCCTAAATATACCAATGTTAGGCCCTGAGAAGGAAAATTTTTAATTATGTTTTATTTTAAAAATAGAAAATAGTTAAATTATAAGTTTCATTTTATAAAAACAACAAGAGAAATTTAAGAATGCTTTAATATCTTACTTTTCCTTTTTTACGAAAATAAAATTGAGAATTTGGAGTCTTTTTTCTTTTTAAGGAAAAATAAGTGAATTTAATATTTTTCTTTTTTTTTTTTTAGAAGTAAAATTTCCCTTTTTAAAATAATAAATAAATAAATTTACGATAGTATTTTTAAAAAAATTAAGGGTAAAAGCATAAAGAAAATTAAATTTTATTATACGATGAAAAAAAAATAATTACAATGTAATCAAATAACTTTAATCTTATAAATATAATATTGTAAAAGTTAATAACAAATACTCAATTTAGATGAAAAGAAGAATAAATGCAACAATTTTAAATTTTAAATAGTAAAAAAAAATTTAAATTATATAATTGAAAATGATTTATATTGTGATTTGTACCTTTTATTATATTTTGGTTGTAACAACATTTAATTAAAGAACGAAATTAAAAATAAAGTTTTGAAAAAGTGAAAACTTTAATGTGATAAATTAAATTTAAAAGTGCACTATCATAAGATAAAGATATTAATTTAAGTTAAAAATTGAATCAACAAATTAATCAATTTTTTTCCTTTTATTGCCTATTCTATAATAGTAGGAAAAGGTATAATATAATATTTAGTTTAAAGGTAACAAAAGACTTATGTAACAGTTTTGGATCTTGGACTTGATTTGTTTCTTATATTTGTAACAATTAATCAAAATTTTGATCAACATTCCAATTTATCAGTAACAAGTTTATCAATTTACGTCTAGGTACAAAAATTAGGGGCTTCTTTTTACTTCTTATTGTCCTTTGTCCCACTTCTTTTTTTTCTTTTTTTCTATTATCAAATATTTTAAATAAAATAAAATGTAATTGGAAAAAATTTGAAGAGAAGTAAAACGTAGAGAAAATGTTGAAATATATAAGAGAGAAAGTTTGAAAAGATATAAGAAAAATTAAAACATAGTACATAATGAAAAAAATGTAAAAAAATGTATAAAAAAAGAAATAGTATATTTTAAAAAATATACTATAACCAGTTGACATATAAGCTACATGATTATATATCATTCAAATATCACATTATAATTTAAATTACAATCACATTTTAATTTATGATAAAAGAATTATGTTGAAATTCAAGATTTTGTTTTTAGCTTTGTTGTTGGTTTCTTATATTCCTTTTTACTTCTTATTGTCTTTTGTCTAACTTGTTTTTTTCCTTTTTTTTTCTATTATCAAATACTTTATTCAATTATATTTTTAATAAATATTTATATAAAAATAAAATATAGTTAGAGAAATTTAAAGAGAAGTAAAGCGTAGAGAAAATGTTGAGAGAGATAAGAGAGAAAGTTTAAAGAGATGTAAGAAAAATTGAAACATAGTACAAAATGAAAAAAAAAATGTAAAGAAAATGTAGAGAGAGGAGACATTATATTGAAAAAAATATACTACCTTCATGTTCTAATGGATTATGAGATTTAGTTGATTGCTTGTAACGCCTTTAATAATAATGACATCTACCACCAATCCAACAATATTTTCAAAAAACTACCAAATCAATTTTACATAAAAAAAATAGACAACAAATTATGATAGTTAGACAATAATGATTTGTTTTCTCAAATTTAGTTTATCCAAAATAAAAGCATATTAACATTCAAGTTGAGTCACCTAATTCAAGATTTTTGAGCTTTTACAGTCAATTTGAGAAAATTTGAATCTCAAATATAATTGATACCATATTAGGCCTATTATTATGAGTCATTTATAATTTGATTCATGATTCACCCACAAAATTATTTATACAGTATTACTATTTTGCAGATCATTGTGGGCTATGGATAATGCTTTAGACCAAAGTTTGAAAAACAAAATAGGTAGTTATCTTTTAAATTATTATGTTACAAATAAATAATAAATATTTATCTCTTATCATTAAGTAAGGTAGCTAGAAAAACTTTCTCAAGGCTTCCTAAATATACCAATGTTAGGCCCTGAGAAGGAAAATTTTAATTATGTTTTATTTTAAAAATAGAAAATAGTTAAATTATAAGTTTCATTTTATAAAAACAACAAGAGAAATTTAAGAATGCTTTAATATCTTACTTTTCCTTTTTACGAAAATAAAATTGAGAATTTGGAGTCTTTTTTCTTTTTAAGGAAAAATAAGTGAATTTAATATTTTTCTTTTTGTTTTTTAGAAGTAAAATTTCCCTTTTTAAAATAATAAATAAATAAATTTACGATAGTATTTAAAAAAAATTAGGGTAAAAGCATAAAGAAAATTAAATTTTATTATTATACGATGAAAAAAATAATTACAATGTAATCAAATAACTTTAATCTTATAAATATAATATTGTAAAAGTTAATAACAAATACTCAATTTAGATGAAAAAAGAAGAATAAATGCAACAATTTTTTAAATTTAAATAGTAAAAAAATTTAAATTATATATAATTTAAAATGATTTATATTGTGATTTGTACCTTTTATTATATTTTGGTTGTAACACATTTAATTAAAGAACGAAATTAAAAATAAAGTTTTTTGAAAAAGTGAAAACTTTAATGTGATAAATTAAATTTAAAAGTGCACTATCATAAGATAAAGATATTAATTTAAGTTAAAATTGAATCAACAAATTAATCAATTTTTTTTCCTTTTATTGCCTATTCTATAATAGTAGGAAAAGGTATAATATAATATTTAGTTTTAAAGGTAACAAAAGACTTATGTAACAGTTTTGGATCTTGGACTTGATTTGTTTCTTATATTTGTAACAATTAATCAAAATTTTGATCAACATTCCAATTTATCAGTAACAAGTTTATCAATTTACGTCTAGGTACAAAAATTAGGGGCTTCTTTTTACTTCTTATTGTCCTTTGTCCCACTTCTTTTTTTTCTTTTTTTTCTATTATCAAATATTTTTTTAAAAAATAAAAAAAATGTAATTGGAAAAAATTTGAAGAGAAGTAAAACGTAGAGAAAATGTTGAAATATATAAGAGAGAAAGTTTGAAAAGATATAAGAAAAATTAAAACATAGTACATAATGAAAAAAATGTAAAAAAATGTATAAAAAAAAAAGAAATAGTATATTTTAAAAAAATATACTACTATAACCAGTTGACATATAAGCTACATGATTATATATCATTCAAATATCACATTATAATTTAAATTACAATCACATTTTAATTTATGATAAAAGAATTATGTTGAAATTCAAGATTTTGTTTTTAGCTTTGTTGTTGGTTTTCTTATATTCCTTTTTTTACTTCTTATTGTCTTTTGTCTAACTTGTTTTTTTCCTTTTTTTTTTTTTTATTATCAAATACTTTATTCAATTATATTTTTAATAAATATTTATATAAAAAATAAAATATAGTTAGAGAAATTTAAAGAGAAGTAAAGCGTAGAGAAAATGTTGAGAGAGAGAGATAAGAGAGAAAGTTTAAAGAGATGTAAGAAAAATTGAAACATAGTACAAAATGAAAAAAAATGTAAAGAAAATGTAGAGAGAGGAGACATTATATTGAAAAAGATATACTACCTTCATGTTCTAATGGATTACGAGATTTAGTAGATTGCTTGTAACGCCTTTAATAATAATGACATCTACCACCAATTCAGCAATATTTTCAAAAAACTACCAAATCAATTTTACATAAAAAAAATAGACAACAAATTATGATAGTTAGACAATAATGATTTGTTTTCTCAAATTTAGTTTATCCAAAATAAAAGCATATTAACATTCAAGTTGAGTCACCTAATTCAAGATTTTTGAGCTTTTACAGTCAATTTGAGAAAATTTGAATCTCAAATATAATTGATACCATATTAGGCCTATTATTATGAGTCATTTATAATTTGATTCATGATTCACCCACAAAATTATTTTATTTATACAGTATTACTATTTTGCAGATCATTGTGGGCTATGGATAATGCTTTAGACCAAAGTTTGAAAAACAAAATAGGTAGTTATCTTTTAAATTATTATGTTACAAATAAATAATAAATATTTATCTCTTATATCATTAAGTAAGGTAGCTAGAAAAACTTTCTCAAGGCTTCCTAAATATACCAATGTTAGGCCCTGAGAAGGAAAATTTTAATTATGTTTTTTTTTTTTAAAAATAGAAAATAGTTTAAATTATAAGTTTCATTTTATAAAAACAACAAAAGAAATTTAAGAATGCTTTAATATCTTACTTTTCCTTTTTACGAAAATAAAATTGAGAATTTTGGAGTCTTTTTTTTTTTTTTTAAGGAAAAATAAGTGAATTTAATATTTTTCTTTTTGTTTTTTTTAGAAGTAAAATTTCCCTTTTTAAAATAATAAATAAATAAATTTACGATAGTATTTAAAAAAATTAAGGGTAAAAGCATAAAGAAAAAATTAAATTTTTATTATACGATGAAAAAAATAATTACAATGTAATCAAATAACTTTAATCTTATAAATATAATATTGTAAAAGTTAATAACAAATACTCAATTTAGATGAAAAGAAGAATAAATGCAACAATTTTAAATTTAAATAGTAAAAAAATTTAAATTATATAATTGAAAATGATTTATATTGTGATTTGTACCTTTTATTATATTTTGGTTGTAACACATTTAATTAAAGAACGAAATTAAAAATAAAGTTTTGAAAAAGTGAAAACTTTAATGTGATAAATTAAATTTAAAAGTGCACTATCATAAGATAAAGATATTAATTTAAGTTAAAATTGAATCAACAAATTAATCAATTTTTTTCCTTTTATTGCCTATTCTATAATAGTAGGAAAAGGTATAATATAATATTTAGTTTAAAGGTAACAAAAGACTTATGTAACAGTTTTGGATCTTGGACTTGATTTGTTTCTTATATTTGTAACAATTAATCAAAATTTTGATCAACATTCCAATTTATCAGTAACAAGTTTATCAATTTACGTCTAGGTACAAAAATTAGGGGCTTCTTTTTACTTCTTATTGTCCTTTGTCTCACTTCTTTTTTTTCTTTTTTTTTTTATCTATTATCAAATATTTTAAATAAAATAAAATGTAAATTGGAAAAAAATTTGAAGAGAAGTAAAACGTAGAGAAAAAAATTGAAATATATAAGAGAGAAAGTTTGAAAAGATATAAGAAAAATTAAAACATAGTACATAATGAAAAAAATGTAAAAAAATGTATAAAAAAAAGAGAGAGTATATTTTAAAAAATATACTATCTTCGTGTTATAATAGATTAATAAGTACATATTTTATAAGTAACTTTTTATGAGGAATATTTTTTTTTCCTTTTTATTTATTTCACTTAATTTATGAAATAAATAAATATTATCACGTGGTAGCTTTAGGATCTCTTTAATTATAATGAAATTTTTTTTCCTTTTATTTTTTATTATCCACTATTTTAGTTTTACTTTTTTATTTATGGTAACTATTTATTTATAATTTTTAGATAAATCAATAGTATAAAAAAATCTTAAGTTAATTTCTTTTTCAAAATAAGATTCCAATATATTTACAAAATGATAAAAATAAAAGTACCACTTAAATCAAATTTTAATTTTTTTCTAAAAAATAACATAATTAATTATAATAATATTAATCTTTAAGAAAAAATCACTAAATGAAAGAAAAAAATAATTTAAATTTAATACACAAAAAAATACAAGACTTACACTATAAAAGCATTAAGAAATCACAGAAAGTAGTTGTGCTATTAACAGTGGACGAGTACGTAGTAGCAGATTGCCTGACACAAAAAATGGTGAAAGCTTTAGCCAAGTTATGCTTCTTTGTTATCCTCCTTGTCTTTGCAATCAGTAATCTCTTTCTCCGTTCTCTCAACATATACGTTTGCGAATTTTTTTGGCAGGTTCTTTTAATTAAACAAATCAAAATAAAAATAATTATAATAATATTTATAATTTATGAATTTAATTTATGTGAAAAAATTTTCTCATCGTGAAAAACATTTTTTTATATGTGCATTTGTGTTCTTTTTTTTATCATTTTTTTGTTGTGGAATCTTAAAGGAGTTTAAATCGTTGGTTTTATGCAGGTTTATTTGCGGATTTAGAGGCATGGAAAGTGCCGGGAGGACCGTGCTCTAACGACAATGACTGCAAGGGTAGGTGTCCTCTTTCTTGCGCTAGGTGCGAGTGCTTGGTTGTAGAATGCTCGTGTGGGAACGTCAGGCCTGAAGAGTTGGCCAGGGCCCAAACCAACTTTCCACCCCAGAACCAAAACCGTAACAACTAAAAGTTTCATAGAGTTGGCCTTTTTGTCTTGGAGTTTATTGCCAAGTCTTCATTATCATTTGGATCTAATAAGAATGGGCTAAGCTATTATGTAGTCTCAATTGCTTTTTAAATTATTGAAGAATGTTATCTATATTTTCTAGAAAATAAGGACTACATCTGCCTAATTGCCAATCAAAGCAAAATCTTTTGGGGTCGCCAAACATGACCGTTAAGTTGAGATTGAGCATTAAAATAGTTATGAGAATTATGTACTACAGTGTAGGTAAAAGCAATAAATAAACTATCATTGACAAGTCCATCAAACATGGATACTCACGTCAATTAGGCCATCTCTTTGGAATTGACAATACAAAATGTCATCATGCAAATTTCTCCATTGGATTGTTTGGAAAAATGAAGGGATCAAAGTAATCGTCTACGATTGGTTTTATTTTTAAAAATGGACCAACTTAGCCTTGCAAGGGCTGATACAAAAAATCTTATATATAAGAAGGAGAGATAAAAATAAAGTTATATAATATTATTGTTATTTTTATAGTTACACAAAAATGTTTTAAAGGTGAAGGTTTGAAGAGATATGAGAAAAATTGAAATATAATATACAATGAAAAAAAATAAAAAGAGAATGTAGAGAGAGGATACAGTATATTAAAAAGAATATAGTACCATCATATTATAATGAATTAATAAGTACTTATATTGTAACTAATTTCTTTTTTTAAAAAAAAAACTTAAATGATATTTTTTTTTCTTTCAGTTATAAAAAAATGAAATAGAATTAAATTATTATTTTTTATTCTTAATAAAAAGGAAGAGATATTTGCCTTTTTTATTTTTTTTTTTTTGGAGAAACAAAACAGAAAATTACAAAGAAGATGTTTTTCCTTTCTTTCATTTATTTTTCTTAATTTATGAAATAAAGAAATATTACCATGTGGTAGCCTTAAAATCTCTTTAATTACAATATCAATTTTTTAAATTTATTTTTAATTATTCACTATTTTAATTTTATTATTTATTATTTATTGTCACTATCTATTTATTATTTTTCGTTGTTTATTATCACTATCTACTCATTTGTTCTTACAAACAACGATTTTTTTAACAAGAATTTTCTGAAGAAAGAGAAGAAAAGGTAGAGTGAGAAATGATAAAGAAAAATAGTAGATAACGAAATAATATAAAGTAAGGTAAAGAAAGAAATATGGGGAGAAAGTATTGATAAAAAAAAGAGTAGAGATAAATTTTTTCAACATAATAGACTATACAATCACAAAAAAAAGTCATAATTTAAATGTACTTCAACCTAAAGAAGTTGCCTTGACTTTCCCAAGATTGCCAAGTTATCAAAGATGATGGAATGACTACCCATTGCAGCCACTGCCAACCAAGATAATGGTACCAAAGAACACAGATTGGAGTTTGTGCAACTATCTCTCTTTTGTGTGTGTGGACATGATAACTCAATAGGATAGAATATCCAATTTTTATATTATGATTAAAAAAGGAAAAAAAAACCTTAGTTCGTGTGGGGTTGTTTGTTCCATAATTCTTGTAACGAGGGAATTTATATTTGATCTGTTTTTAAAGTGCCATAATATCCGAAAACCATGAATTAAAAAACTTTCATAGAGGCAAAAATAAGAACTAACAACTGTCGTCAAAACCAAATAATTTAGAATTTTGAGTGCCAGCATGGCCTAATTGTCGGGACTCGGCACATGCGTATAAGGTAGGCTCCACATGGCGAGTTTTGAGTTAATCGAATTTCAGCTCATTTGTTTGTATTTTCTTTCTTAATTAAGATTTTTTTTGTCAAAATTTATTTGGAGGACAAAATATTCTTTGATAAATTTTGATATGCTAACCAAGTCTTCGAGGTTATAATGTCACAATCTGTTACAGTTTCATATAATGAAATAATCATAGTAAATATAATTAAGTTATTTATAATTACAACAAAATATGGTCTAAATGGGTCATTGCCTTGTTTTAGACAAATTGGTGTGACTTGTTGTTTGCCTTGGCCCTTCTTTGTTGACAAACATAGGTCTTTCAGTGGGCTAAAGCAAGGTTGAAAAAATTGGACTGGACTAACGGATTGAATTGACCGATCAGTTTATAATTTGGCTTGATTCTTTCTTACAATTAGTCAGAATAAGAATTGATGGAAAAGCTGATGAACCAAACCTAACTTTTACAAGTTTACTGGATGAGAGTTGTGGTGCGAATTGGATCATGCTTGTACATCACAGGAAATTTGGATGATAAGGTTTTATACAATTATGTGATCTATTTGGCTAAGACAGAATGAACAAATTTTTATGGGTAAGAGTTTTTCAATTGAGAGAATAAGCGATCTAATTTGATTTAAATTGTGGTAGTGGTCAAGAGTGAAGTAACTCCATTGGAGTTTTATGTTTAATGAGTTTTATTTTTTATAAATTTAAAAGGTGTCTGTCATAGGAGAAAAGTAAAGTTGTGCTTATGAGACCTAATATGGGTTGTACCTCTACATGATAATTTCAAATTCAACACGGATGCAATTATGACAGACAAGAGTGGGAAGTGTCATGGAGTTAGGCTTGGACATGCTTTAGACGTGCTAACCTGCACGGCACTTAGACAATCTTGCAAGAGAAGATGCTAAGTAAGCCTTAGAAAGTTTGAGCGAACCAGCAAAAAACTTGTGGGAGGCAAGTAACCGAACAAGAAGAACTTGAGAGAGCTAGAGAGAGAGAGCACAAGAGCTTTGCAAGTAAACTTGTATTGATTGAAAAGATGCATGCTTTACAAATGAAATGAGTAGCCTATTTATACAACTCAAAAGAAGGACTTAGAAAGGAATATGCTTTGGCATATGCTATGACTATTCTAGGTAAGAAATATTCTAGGTATATACATGGATTATTCTAGATATGGTCCCTTCCAAAATTCTCTTAGTCAATTATGGGCTTCTGGGACCTTTCGTAACAAATGGGCTTGACAGCCCTTGGAAATTTGGGTCTTGGCCTCAATTGGCACCTTAAGGATACATGAGTAGGCTGAATCAATGTATCCTTGTGACATCCTCCCCCACTTAATTCTGCGACGTCCTCATCGCATTTTCAGCCTTAAATTGTCGAATGTGATCTGCAAATTGCCAAAGCTGGCCTTCTCGTTCCCAAATAGCCTCATGGTCTAGCAGAGCCTTCCATTTCACTAAGTACTCAGTATAGTTGGGAACTCCCCTTCTCCGGATCACTCAATCAGCAAGGATGTATTCCACCTTCTTGTTGAATTTGGTGACCACAGTCGTTGGTGCGTGTTTTGACTCGTTTCAGCTTGGATCCTCTTTGTCTCCATAGAAAGGATTTAAAAGACTTACATGGAAAATGTTATGGATATTCAGCTTTGGAGGGAGTTGGACTTGATAGGTGGCCTTCCCTACATGCTTGATGATAGGAAATGGCCCTTCGTACTTCCGTACCAAGCCCTTGTGTACCTTTCGTAGAGACTTGCACTGGTTGGGCAACAACTTCACCATCACCATGTCTCCCGCATGTAGTCTTTTGGGCGTCACCTGGTGTTAGCCCATCTTTTCATCTTCTTGGCTGGTTTGTCAAGGCAAGCCCTTGTTATGTTTGCTTCGTCGTACCATTCCTTTGCAAACTTGAAGGCAGATGGGTTGTTGCCAGTGTAAGGAGAGGCAATAGCACTTGGTGTCAGCGGTTATTGTCCCATAACAATCTCAAATGGGCTTTTGGTTGTGGTCTCGCTCTTTTGAAGGTTGTATGAGAATTGGGCAGTGTCGAGTAACTTTTCCCAATCTTGTTGGTGAGCACTGACATAGTGTCTCAAGTATTGTTTGAGCAAGGCATTAACTCACTCAGTTTGCCCATCGGTTTGAGGATGGAAGCTTGTCGAGAAGTTTAGCTCGATTCCCAGCAACTTGAATAGCTCGCGCCAGAATTTGCCTATAAAGCGGGGGTCTCTGTCATTGATGATGCTCTTTGGCACTCCCCATAGCTTTATTATGTTCTTGAAGAACAAGCGAGCAGCTTCGTCCATCTTGCAATCAGCAGGGGTTGGAATGAAGGTGCCATACTTGCTGAATCAATCGACTACAACCATGATGCTTCCGCATCCTTCTAACTTTAGTAGAGCCACGATGAAGTCTATTGAGACACTTTCCCATGGCTCGGGAGTGGGTAATGGCTTGAGTAGGCCAGCTAGTGGTTGCTATTCTACCTTGTCTTGTTGGCAAACTAAGCAAGTTCGCACATAGGTCTCGACATCTGTATGCATATGCGGCTAAAAGTAATGTTGTTGGACAAGAGCAAGGGTTCGTGTCATACCTGGGTGACCAGCCCATAGAGAGTCATGCCATTCCTTGAGGATCTCCTTCCACAAGTTTCTCCACTTTTTGGCACAAAGACGCGATTCCTGATCGTCGTTAAGACTTCATCGTTCACCCAAAATCGACGAGTCTCCCCCTCATTAGCCAATCTCAATAGGTTGTTGGCCAGCTTGTCTTGTCTAGTACCTTCCTTGATCCGTTCAAGGAGGTTGCTTGTAGGAGTACTAGTAGCAAGAGCCGCTAGTTCTGCCTTTCGACTCAACGCATCAGCAACTACGTTGGCTTGACCTGGCTTATATTGCAGTGTGTAGTCAAATTCTGCCAGGAAGTCTTGCCAACGAGCTTGCTTGGGGCTGAGTTTCTTTTGAGTCTGAAAGTAGCCCGTAGCAACATTATCGGTCATGATCACAAACTTACTTCCAAGGAGATAATGTCTCCAAGTATGCAAGCAATGGATGATGACGGTCATCTCCTTGTCCTGGATGGTATACCGTCTCTCTGTATCATTTAGCTTACGACTCTCATAGGCAATGGGATGCCTATCTTGCATCAAGACTCCTCCAATCGTGAAGTCGGATGAGTTAGTGTGGACTTCGAAGGACTTTTCGTAGTCTGATAACGCCATAACGGGCTCTTCAGAGATTGTTTGCCTTAATCTCTCAAAGGAAACTTGGCATTCATCCGCCCAATGCCAAGTGTGGTTTTTCTTCAGGAGGTCCGTCAAGGGTGCAGCTATGGCAGAGTATCCCTTGATGAACCGATGGTAGTAATTGACAAGTCCTAGGAAAGATCACAATTCTAGGACCTTAGTTGGAGGCTCCCATCGTTGGATGGCTCGCACTTTTGTTGGATCCATCAAAAGTCTACCATCCTCGATTCGGTGACCAAGGAATCCACCTCTTGCTTGGCAAATGAGTACTTCTCCTTCTTGACGAACAATTTGTTTACCCGTAGATCTTGGAGGACTTGCTTGAGGTGCTCAATGTGCTCCTCAAATGTGTTGCTGTATACCACAATGTCATCCAAATAAACTACCCGAATTTGTCCAGGAAAGGATGTAGTACCTTGTTCATGAGTGTGCAGAAGGTGGCTGGTGCATTGGTGAGGCTGGATGGCATGACCAAGAACTCAAATGCTCTGTAGTGTGTCACACAGGTCGTCTTTGGCTCATCACCTTGTGCTATGCGAACCTAGTAGTATCCCGATCGCAAATCTAGCTTGGTGAAGTACCACTCGCCTTCCCAAGTTGGTCTAAGAGATCAGCTATCAAGGAGATTGGATACTTGTTCTTGATAATGACCTTGTTCAAGGTTTGGTAGTCGATACATATGCGAAGTGATCCATCCTTCTTCTTCTAGAAGAGGATGGGGCACCGAATGGGCTTTTGATGGTCGAATATAGCCTGACTCAACCAAATAGTGGAGCTACTTCTTCAGTTTCGGCGAGCTCCAGAGGTGCCATATGGTAAGGAACCATGGCAGGGGGTTTGGCACTGGGTTCCAGCTCAATGTGGTGATCCACATCTCGCTTTGGTGGAAGCTTCTTGGGTAGCTCGGAAGGCATGATGTCTTTGAACGTGTTAAGGACAACCTAAATCGGTTGTGGCAATACGAGAGTCGGTGTTGCTATGTCTTCCCCATCGCTTAGCTCTCATATGGTAGCGACATAGCAAGGACTCGACTTGAGACCTCGCTTGAATTGCAAGGCCGAGATCATCGATGGTTGAGATCTCTCCTTATGCTTCAAGGGGACTATGTGGATCTTATTGGTTGTCGACAACCACAAGAGAATGTGAAGTAGGTATAAGAAAAGCTAGAGCTTCGCAGAAAAATGCAAGACCTAACACCACTTTGAAATCATCCATAGGAAAGACAGTAAAGTTTAACTTACCCGTCCATTCACCAATTTGGACAGCAACTCCGTGTGCCATGCCTTGGACAGGCCTTGCTTCAGAGTTTACCGCTTTGATGTTGCCATTTCCCTTCATTAGTTTAAGGCCTAGATGTTTGGCCTCTTCTACATCCATGAAGTTGTGCATTGCCCCTGTATCCAGCATCGTACAAGCTGATTTGCCCTCGATGGTAAGATCAGCATACAACAGTCCCTTCTCCTTGGCAACTGTTGGGGAAAAATGCTTCGAGAGATTACCCAATCGTTGGGGAAAAATGCTTCGAGAGATTACCCGATCGTTGGATAGATCCCATGTCTGCTTGGGATTTTTCGTCGGCCTTTTCTGGGTCAAGTGCCACCGTCATAGCATTCATAGCTTTGCATTTGGGGCAATCCTTCACCCAGTGCGGTCCATCATAAATAAAATAGCGTTTAGGAGGATTAATCGAGTTGTGCTTACCTCCAGACTTCTTCTTATGCTTGGAGCAGTCATTTGAGGGCCTTTGTTGTCCACCCTCATGATGACCAAAATCCTGCTTCTTTTGCCTAACCTTCTCTCCCCCACTTTTGCCAGAGTTCGACTTCTTGCTCTTAGAGTGAGCAAAGTAGTCGACGAAGGTTTCGGTAGTGGCAATGGTAGCATCTAGGGTTTGCACATTATGCCTCTCTAGCTCAACTATTGCCATAATCCTTCAAGCCATCTTTGAAGTAGAAGAGCAACTCCCTGTCGAACATTTCAATTTCAAGCATGAGGGTAGTAAATTCTTTAATGTAATAAAAAATACTACCTGTTTGACAAAGGCGTCGCAACTTCCCTCTCGCTTTGCTGTCTATATTGTGAGGAACGAAGTACCTACGTACTTCAGCCTTGAATTGTTCCCAAGTGTTGATGATGCATAAGCCTTTCTTCCCATTCAGAGTGCTTCCATCTCCACCAAAGTTGGGCAGCATCTCTTAGAAAGATTGGGGCGTTGCCTATCTTGGCCAGATCGTCGACAACCCCCATGGCCTCAAAGTATTGCTCAAGACCGAACAAGAAGTTTTCCACGATAGTAGCATTCCGTGTGCCGTTGTACATGGCAGGTTTCGGGACCTTCAAGCCATATACTACAATGGAAGTGCTAGTAGTGGCAGCCATACTAATGAGCGAGTTGTTTCGATGAAAGGACTCCATCTCCATACGAAGTGCATGAATCTTTCCTTCAACAAACTTACAAAGGTTAGACATACCTTGATTTAGGGAGCGTATCTCTCCCCTAAACGAGTAGCCATACTCTTTGATCATGAGTTTGGCAGCTCGCGTGATCTCCGCATTCTCATTGATCAAGTTGTTGACTTGATCGCTGAGATCTCTCCACAAGGGAGTTTATGTCAAGGACGCTCCTTTCCAAGTTACCAACACGTAAGTCCATGGTTTCCTTTGCTAGAACCTTAGACTTGCCACGTTTGGTTGGGGCACATTGCTCCCCACGCCTATAAGCTTCTTGCTCCATTTGTATCTCATCAAAAGCGGTCTCAACAAATCCTTCCTCACCTGCCATACTCACAACTCAAACAAGAATAAAGTAGGGACTAGGATAACCAGGCTCTGATACCACATGTCACGGAGTTAGGATTGGACATACTTTAGACGTGCTAACTCGCATGGCACTAAGACAATCTTAAAGAGAAGATGCTAAGTAAGCCTTGAAGAGTTTGAGCGAACCAGTGGAAGACTTATGGGAGGCAAGTAACCGAATAAAAAGAACTTAAGAGAGCTAGAAAGAGAGAGCACAAGAGCTTTGCAAGTGAACTTGTATTGATTGAAAGGATGCATGCTTTACAAATGAAATGAGTAGCCTATTTATACAACTCAAAAGAAGGACCTAGAAAGGAATATGCTTTGGCATATGCTATGACTATTCTAGATAAGGAATATTCTAGGTATATACATGGATTATTCTAGATATAATCCCTTCTAGAATTCTCTTAGTCAATTGTGGACTTTTGGGACCTTTCGTAGCAAATGGGCTTGACAGCCCTTGGAAATTTGGGTCTTGGCCCGAATTTACACCTTAAGGATACATGAGTGGGTCGGATCAATGTATCCTTGTGACAGAAGGCTGTTATAAGAGGCTTGTTACGATAGGATAATGAGAAGGTCGTGTGTCTATTTTTCAAGGTAGTTGAGACTACCATTATTAATAAGGTAGAGTCACTTGTAATTTGGAAGTTAGTTCACCTTTGGAGTCTATAGAATATGACAGAGAGGGCTTCACTTATTATTGAGAGTAACCCCTAAACTGTAATTGCCTAGATCAATAATAGGAATAGAAGATTATTAATGCTTGACAACATCACCATTAGAACTAATGATTGAGTTTCTTTTGTCTTTTAACCTCCAATATGCAACCAGTTTGTTAATGTCTTGGAAAAATAGGGAAAATCCCTTCATGTAAAAATAGTGGTGTGGTTATGAGGAATTAATCTATACTATACACAAGGGTTTGCATGTAGGTGGTTAATGTATTTTTTTTTTTTTTTTTGTATTTTTTACTTAACTGGAATATCATCATATTTATGACTTCATAAATTGTATACATTCCTTATTATTAAATAAATTGAAGTTAAAAAAAAGTATAAGATATCTCCAATAAGGACATTTTAGTAAGCTGTATATTCTTAACTCGGAATTTTATTTAATCAACATGTTTCTAGTTTGATATATCATTGACTTTTATTTTTGAATTAAGAATAACATCTCTATCCATTATTGCTAATACGTTAGCAAAATTCAAGATTAAAATAATATTATTAATATAAGTGCTAAAAAGTTATACTATAGTTTTTAGAACAATAGTCCTTGATCTAATTTATATTATAATTGAGATTAAGTCTAGTCGGTTTAAGAACACAGTTCCTTATATTGATTAGGAAAAATCAAAATTTTATTATGGGAGTAACATGCATAAACTTTAATTTATTAATTTGCTTAAATAATAAGAGAACTTTTTTTTAAATAGAGTAATATAGAAATATAAATCTATATGTTTTTATATATCTATTTATATTAATATTAATATTATTGAATATGAGACAAAGTCCATAATTCTAAATATTTTTTTAAACAATAAACACAAATGTGACGACTTTGTCTTAATTTATAATTTTTTTTAAATAATTTATAATGTTAATATTAATTTAATAATAATATTTTATCCATAGCATCTTGGTTAACCAAGACACTCAAAAAAGTCATACATAAAGGCTTACAAAGACCAATAAGTCAAAACCCATGAAAACCTTAGATCTAAAGATCGAAACTCAACACTTCCTTAGTCCATCTGAGCCCTCAATCAAAACTCAACAATAATTTGGAAGAAAACTGATCTACTGCAAACCTAAGATTGCTGCACCCCAAAATCTATGACCAAAGAAGCTGCCCCAAAGAAAAAGCCTTGATCCTTTTGTACTTGTAAATGCGATCCCACCAACCAATAAAATCCACATTAAGATTCGTCACCAAGAAGGATTCACATGACTCCATTTAATCTAGGAGAATGACAGATATTAATTGGGGAGATGCGGAGATAGTTTTAGAAGATTTTGCATTGAGGAAGCAAACTGATCCAAGTTTTTATTTTGAAATACAGGTTAAAGGAGGATAATACTTTTGGTAGCCTTTATTTTTCAGATTCCAAGTCACAAATGTTAGATACCTTAGAGACCTGATCTGTTTATGAGTACGACTGAGCGCGGGAGGCATTCAGTAGGAAGATTTGGATCCATAACCTTAGGAAAAGGATTGGCTCTAAGGTCTGAGCCCAGGCGTCCCAGCCCCAAACCTGTCAGTTGACGACAGACTGCTCGAGCTGCTCCCACGACGAGAGCCCTTTATAAAAAAAAAAAAAAAAAGAAAAAAAAAAAGAGTTGACTTAATGAGGTATAAATAACTCATTAAGATTAGGTTAAGGTTTTTTCTAAGTGAGAGAGAGAGGTAGAGGCTATCGACTGAAACACAAAAAAAAAAAAAAAGAGAGAGAGAGAAAGAAAAATGGGAGAGATAATCTAATAGAGTGCTGGCCATTTATTTTAAAATCCAACTGTGAATTCATATTTGATTTAGTTAGAACTTTGCTGAAGGATAAAGACTATCTTGTTCTTTATTTTGAATAGTGGACATCCAATTTGGTGGACTCTAAGTGTAGATTCTAATTTACATCTCGTGGTTCATACTTTGAGAAGCTATTTTGCATGCAGTTTCAATCAACCTTACAATCAAATGACTGTTTGTGGTCTGATCAAACTTTATTTTGGTCAGTTGATTAAGGACACCTAGAATTTTGATTCTAAACGGTTGGATTGTGATTTGGCTTTTTGCAAGGGCAGGATTATATCTCAAATTGTGATCACTTGTTTCTAGTAATACTCTATTTTCTCTATTGCGGCAATGTAGATGAACTGTGTAAATGAATATTACTCTGTTGTCTGATTAAGCTGAAATTTGGATAGCCAGTAGGGAACATCTGAAATTTCATCTTGAATGGTTGGATTGTTGTTTGAGGTCTGGTTGTTGAGTTATTATTGACTAAAAGTGTCTTTCATTTTGATTAACTTATTCGACTTCTCACTTTAGTTCAAATTGAACAAATTGAGTTTGTTCACTTTCGTTAAAGTAATTAAGGTTGTGTACCTCTATTGTATTCACTTGTTCATTATAGTGAAGTTAATTTTTTGACTATTGCATCCAGTAGTTTTTTCTCTATACTTTGAAGGGATTTTCCACATAAAAGATCAGTATGTTCTTGTATAATTATTTAAGTTGTCATATTTAATATTCAGTCAACTTTTCACATATTCAAACAAGTAAGAGAGATCTCTTGAGTAATTTGTATTCCACTGCCACTTGCCCGACAACAAGCTGGTTGTACTTGCTTTGGAGACATCATTGCTTTGGTAACAATCTACTTATACTAGTTGTTAGAGTTAATCATCACCACCAAACTATGATGTTTGGGCGTGCCTTGCGTGAGGATGAAAAAGGCCCATTATACCAATGGTTGTTAGATTAGCTGCCTTTTATACATGTGTAATAAAATGCTATTGGGTATTGTGACAGATGGAGATAGAGCAATGTGAGCTGCAATTGAGAAGACGATGCCTAACAGTAAAATCCTAACTTTGTAGTTGGCATTTAGAGAGGAACGCCTTGCGTGAAGTTCGAATACCAGAATTTGTGTCTGATTTTATGCAGTGTATGCATGAGAAATTTGATGAAAGTGCGGTTGAAGTTAAACAGATAGAAATTCTTGATAAATATGATACCCATAATAATGTATGCATTCAAGAGCAATATAAAGATCAACAACTGTGGGCTGCTTGTTATCTGTAGGGCCATTTATTTGCCGGTCTTCCAACAATATTGCATGGGAAATTATGCACTTGTTTATGAATGATTTCCCAAACAAAAAGTCATATCTTCTTGAGTTTGTTAAATCGCCATGAACAGGGATTGTTGACTAATTTTCCAAAAAAACCTTAATTTTTTGTGTGAAATATTTATTTTTAATTATTTGATTTGTGAGAATTTTCACTAAAAAATCACAATTATAAAAAGATTTTTGTGATTTTTATAAGGAGCATTTCAAAAAGAATTTCTTTTTTATTTAATTGTCTAAATGAGTGAAGATAAAAATTAATTTTGAGTGAGAACAAAGATGAAAATTGATATATTCTCTTTCCTCAATTTTAGATTTGTTCAAAAAGAGGAAAAAAAAATTAGAGTGGAGGCAAGTGCCCCCCCTTACCCAAAGAATACATGCCTCTGTTTAAATCACCGGAGTGCGAATTTTTCAAACTAAACATTTGTAAATTAAAGTTGTAATGGGAGCTAGGCAAGGATAAAAGTTTTGAGTGCTTAAATTTAGCGTATTGGAGAAGCTGTAATTCCTTGAAGTTTGCAGCTTTCTAAAAAAAATGTTACCGTTACAATATTATTGCACTTGTTACATTAGCAAAAGTTTATGAGTTACTCTAGCCAAAATCTTTTATGAATTTAGTATTCAAAATTTTACTATAGATTGTCCGTAACACAGAAAATTTTTGAACTACGCAAGAGATCATCACTAAGGCATTTTAGTAAGCTGTAGATTTTTAACCCACACTTTTCTCTAATGAGTATATTTCTAATTTTATTTAATCATTGTATTCATTATGGCGGATCCTTATAGCCAAGTTTAAAGATTATAAAATATTATTGACAAGTAAGTGCTAAAATGACATACTCTGGTTTTTGGGTCAATGGCACTTGATCTGATTTACATGATAATTAAGATTAAATCTAGTCAGTTTAAGAACACAATAACTTACATTGACTAGGTACAATCAAAATTTTATGATGGGAGTAACATGCATGGACTTTAATTTATTAATTTGCTTATGATAACCATCTTTTAAGATTGAGTAATACTAAAGCTATAAATCTATATGTGAATATGTATATATTAATATTAATTAAAAAATATATAGGTAACAGCATTATTCTAATTTTAGAATTTTCTAGTTTATAACTTTTATGCTTTATTCATAGAATCCTAATTAACCAAACATACTCCAAAAAAATATATTTTTAAAGAGATAAAAATTAATGTATGCTTATATTGTAAGTGACTTTTTTATTTTTTAAAAAAAGAACTTATATGTTATATTTTTTCTTTAATTTATGAGAAAAAAGAAAATTAAAGTGAAATTAAATTATCATTTTTTTATTCTTTCTAAATAGGAAAAATAGAAAGAGAAATTTCCTTTTATTTCATTTTAGGGAAACAAAAGAGAAAATTATGAGGAAGATTTTTTTCCCTTTGAATTTATTTTACTTAATTTATGAAATAAATAAATATGACCATATAGTAGCCTTAGGATCCATTTAATTATAATGTCAATATTTTCCTTTTATTTTTTATTTTCCACTATTTTAGTTTTATTTTTTATTATTTATGGTAACTATTTATTTATAATTTTTTGCTATTTATTATCACCATCTAGCCAACAATTGTTTCCTAACAAGAATGTTATCAAGAGGGCGAAAAGAAAAGGTTGAGAGAGAAATGAGAGTGAAAAATAGCAGATAGAGAAATAGTATAGAGTGGGATAAAGAAAAAAAAAAATAGAAAGAAGGAGTAGATAGAAAAAAAGTATAGATAAAACCTAAATAAGAAAAATATAGAGAGAAAAAATGGAAAGAGAAATTAGAGAAAGAAAATATAATGAATTAAAAAGGTGAAAGAAAAAATATTCAAAATTTCTAAACAATTTTAGATAAATAAATAATATAGAAAAAAATCTCATTATAAAATTTTGTTAAGTTATTATCTTTTTTCAAAATAAAATTATAGTATAGTAACAAAATGATAAAAAATAAAAGTACCACTTAAATTAAAAAAATTTAAAAAATAATCAAACTAGTTACAATAATATCAATCTTTTATTTATGAATTCAGAAAAAATTACTAAATAAAAGGAAAAAAATAATTGAAATTTAATATAAAAAGGATACAAGACTTACTCTATAAAAGCACTAAAAAATCAAAGGAAGTAGTTGTACTATTAACTTTGAACGTGTACATAGTAGATTGCCTAACACAACAAATGGCGAAAGTTTCAGTTAAGATATGCTTCTATGTTATCCTCTTCATCTTTGGAATCGGTAATCTCTTTTTCCGTTCTCTCAACATATAATTTTTTCTTTTTTTTGGCAATTGACCCGTCAGGTGCTTTCAATTAAACAAGTAGAAATCAAAACAATTGAAACAAACAATGATTACAATCCTTTCTTGAATATACCAATGTTAGACCCTCAAAAGGAAAATTTTAATTATGTTTTATTTTAAAAAATAAAAAATAGTTAAATTATAAGTTTCCTTTTATGAAAACAACAAAAGAAATTTAGGAGTGCTTTAATATCTTACTTTTCCTATTTAAGAAAACAAAATTGAGAATTTTGAGTTTTTTTTTTTTTTTTGAAGGAAAAATAAGTGAATTTAATATTTTTCTTTTTCTTTTTTAGAAGTAAATTTTCTGTTTTTAAAAGAATAGATAATTAAATTTATGATAGTTTTTAAAAAATTAAGGGTAAAAGCATAAAGAAAATTAAATTTTATTATACTATGAAAAAAATAATTACAATATAATCAAATAACTTTAATCTTATAAATATAATATTGTAAAAGTTAATAACAAATACTCAATTTAGATGAAAAGAAGAATAAATGCAACAATTTTAAATTTAAATAGTAGAAAAATTTAAATTATATAATTAAAAATGATTTATATTGTGATTTGTAACTTTTATTATATTATGGTTGTAACACATTTAATTAAAGAACGAAATTAAAAATAAAGTTTGAAAAAGTGAAACTTTTATGTGATAAATTAAATTTAAAAGTGGACCATCATAAGATAAAGATATTAATTTATGTTAAAATTGAATCAACAAACTAATCAAAATTTTTTTCCTTTTATTGCTTATTCTATAATAATAGGAAAAAGTATAATATAATATTTAGTTTAAAGGTAACAAAAGACTTATGTAACAATTTTGGATCTTGGACTTGATTTGTTTCTTATATACCAAAAATTTGATTGACATTCCAATTTAACAGTAACACATTTCTCAATTTACGTCTAAGTACTAAAATTAGGGGCTTTTGGTTCATTACTTGTTGGCCTATCAACTCTTATTGGAATGATGTTCCATTAACCAATTGACACATAACCTACATAATTATATATCACTCAAATATCACATTATAATTTTAATTATGATCACATTTTAATTCATGATGAGATAATTATGTTGAAATTCAAGATTTTTTTTCTAGCTATATTGTTGATTTCAATTTTAAATTGAAGAGAAGTAAAACGTAGAGGTAATGTTGAGAGAGATAAGAGAGAAAGTTTGAAGAGATATAAGAAAAATTTAAACATAGTACAAAATGAAAAAAAATGTAAAAAAATGTAGATAAAAAAGAGATAGTATATTTTAAAAAAAATACTATTTTGTGTTATAATGGATTAATAGGTACATATTTTATAAGTAACTTTTTATGAGGAAGATTTTTTTTCCTTTTCATTTATTTCACTTAATATATGAAATAAATAAATATTATCATGTGGTAGCTTTAGGATCTCTTTAATTATAATGACAATTTTTTTCCTTTTATCTTTTATTATCCACTATTTTAGTTTTACTTTTTTTATTTATGGTAACTATTTATTTATAATTTTTTAGATAAATCAATAGTATAAAAAAATATTAAGTTAATTTCTTTTCCAAAATAAGCTTCCAGTATATTAACAAAATGATAAAAAATGAAAGTACCACTTAAATCAAAATTTAATTTTTTAAAAAAATAACATAATTAATTATAATAATATTAATCTTTAAGAAAAATCACTTAATGAAAGAAAAAATAATTAAAATTTAATATACAGAAAAATACAAGACTTACACTATAAAAGCATTAAGAAATCACGGAAAATAGTTGTACTATTAACAGTGGATGAGTACGTAGTAGAAGATTGCCCAACACAAGGAATGGCGAAAGCTTCAGTCAAGATATACTTCTCTGTTATCCTCTTCGTCTTTGCAATCAATAATCTCTTTTCTTCGTTCTCTCAACATATACGCCTGCAAATTTTTTTAGTAGGTGCTTTCAATTAAACAAGTCAAAATAAAAATAATAAAAATAATATTTATAATTTATGACTTTAATTTATGTGAAAAGATTTTCTCATCCTAAAAATCTTTTTTTTATATATATGCATTTGTGTTCTTTCTTTTCTCTTTTTTTTTTTTTGGAATCTTAAAGGAGTTTAAATCATTGGTTTCATGCAGGTTTATTTGCAGGTTTAGAGGCACGAAAAGTGTCGAGAGGACCGTGCTCTAATGATAATGATGGTAAGGGTAGGTGTCCTCCTTCTTGCACTAGGTGCAAGTTGTCACAAGGATACATTGATCCGACCCATTTATACATACTTAAGGTGCAAATTCAGGTTAAAACTAAACCTCCAAGGGCCACCTAACCCATTTACTACCCATGGAAGGTCCCAAAAGCCCACAATTACCTAGAGAATTCTAGAAGGGAATAATTCGTGTATATACCTAGAATATTCCTAAATAGAATAGTCCTTGCATATGCCAAGAATATTTCTTTCTAGGTCCTTCTTTTGAGTTGTATAAATAGGCTACTCATTTCATTTTATAGCACGAATCTTTTCTTAATACAAGTTGACTAAAAAAATCTCTCTTGTGCTCTCTCTCTTTTCATTCTCTCAAGTTCTTCCAATTTGTTCTCTTGCCTCTCACACGTCTTCAGCTAGTTCACTTAAACTTTCCAAGGCTTACTTAGCATCTTCTCTCGCAAGATTAATTAAGTGCCGTGGGTTAGCACGTCTCAAGCATGTTCAAAGCCTAACTCCATGACAGATGGTATCAGAGCAAGGTAATCCTAGTTCCTACTTTGTTCTTGTTTGAATTGTGAATATGGCAGGTAAGGAAGGATTTGTTGAGACCACTTTCAATGAGCAACAAGTGGAGCAAGAAACTCGTGGGTGTGAGGAGCAACTCTAGCCAAACATGGCAAGTCTAAGGTTCCATCAAAGGAAACCATAAACTCTCGTGTTGGTAACTTGGAAAGGAGCGAAGATCACACGGGCTGCTAAAATCATGATTGAAGAATTTGACTGCTCATTTTGGGGCGAAATATGCTCCCTAAAAATCAAGGTTTGTCTAACCTTCATGATGAGTTTTTTTGAGGGAGAGATCCATGACCTTTGTAGGGAGATGAAGTCCTTTTGCTGAAACAACTCACTTGCTAGTACAGCTGCCACTACTAGCACCATTGCGATACATGGCTTGAAGGTCTCGAAGCCTGCCATGTACAATGGCACACAGAATGCCAATACCGTGGAAAACTTTTTGTTCGGCCTTAAGTAGTACTTCGAGGCCATAAGGGTTGTCGACGATCTGGCCAGGATAGGCAACGCCCCAATCTTCCTAAGAAATGCTACCCAACTCTAGTGGAGACGGAAGCACTCTGAACGGGAGAAAGGCTTATGCATCATCGACACTTGGGAACAATTCAAGGCTCAAGTGTGTAGGTACTTTATGCCTCATAATGCGGACAGCGAAGTTAGAGGAAAGTTGCATCGCCTATATTAGACAGGTAGTATTTCTGATTACATTAAGGAATTTACTACCCTCATTCTTGAAATTGAGATGTCTGATAGGGAGCTTCTCTTCTACTTTAAAGACAACTTGAAAGATTGAGTAAGAGTCGAGCTAGATAGGCGTAATGTGCAGACCCTAGATGCTACCATTGCCACTGCCAAAACCTTCATTGACTACTCTACTCACTCCAAGAGCAAGAAGCTGAACTCTGGCGAAAGTGGGGGAGAGAAACCTGGACATAAGAAATAGGATTCTGGTCGCAATGAGGGTGGACAACAGAGACCCTCAAATGACCGTCCCAAGAATGAGAAGAAGTCTACGGGTAAGCATAACTCTGCTAATCCTCCTCAACCTTGTTTCATTTGTGATGGACCACACTGGGTGAAGGACTGTCCCAAACGCAAAGCAATGAATGCTATGATGGTAGCACTTAACCCAGAAAAGGCTGATGAAGAAACCCAAGCCGACATGTGATCTATCCAATGATTGGGTAATCACTCGAAGCGTTTCTCCCCAAGGGTCGCCAAGGAGAAGGAACTGTTGTACGTTGATCTTGCCATCGAGGGCAAATCAGCTTGTGTGATGCTGGATACGGGGGCAATGCACAACTTCATGGATAAGCAAGAGGCCAAACGTCTAGACTTCAAACCAACGAAGGGAAATGACACCATCAAAGCGGTAAATTCGGAAGCAAGTCCTGTCCAAGGCGTGGCACACGGAATTGCTGTCCAGATTGGCGAATGGACTAGTAAGTTAAACTTTACCGTCGTTCCCATGGATGATTTTAAAGTAGTGTTAGGTGTTGCATTCTTTTGCGAAGCTTTGGCTTTTCCTGTGCCTGCTTCACATTCTCTTGTGGTTGTTGACAACCATAAGATCTGCATAGTTCCCTTGAAGCGCAAGAAGAGATCTCAAACATCGATGTTCTTGGCCTTGCAATTCAAACGTGGTCTCAAGTCAAGTCCTGGCTATATTGCTACCATACGAGAACTAAGCAATGGGGAGGATGTATCAATACCAACTCCCGCATTGCTGCAACCCATTTAGGATCCTTACTAAGTTCAAGGATGTTATGCCTTCTGACTTGCCAAATAAGCTTCCACTAAAGTAGATGTGGATCACCATATTGAGCTGGAACCCGATGCCAAACCTCCTACCATGGCTCCTTATCGTATGGCACCCTTGGAGCTCGCAGAACTGAGGAAGTAGCTCCACAATTTGATTGATTCGGGCTACATTTGACTATTGAAAGCCCCATTCGGCGCCCTAGTTCTCTTCAAGAAGAAGAAGGACGGATCGCTACGCATGTGTATCGACTACCGAGCCTTGAATAAGGTCACTATTAAGAACAAGTATCTGATCCCCTTGATAGCTGATCTTTTCAACCAACTCGGGAAGGCAAGATACTTCACCAAGCTGGATTTGCAATCAAATTACTACCAGGTTCATATAGCACAAGGTGATGAGCCAAAGACGACCTGTGTAACACACTACAGAGCGTTTGAGTTCTTGGTCATGCCATTTGGCCTCAAGAATGCACCAGCCACCTTTTGCACTTTTATGAACAAGGTACTACATCCTTTCTTGGACAAATTTGTGGTAGTTTATTTGGATGATATTGTGGTATACAGCAACACACTTGAGGAGTACGTTGAGCACCTCAAGCAATTCTTCCAAGTTCTACGGGAAAACAAGGTGTTCGTTAAGAAGGAGAAGTGCTCGTTCGCCAAGCAAGAGGTAGACTTCCTTGGTCATCGAATCAAGGATGGTAGACTTTTGATGGATTTAGTGAAGGGGTGAGCCATCCAACAATGGGAGCCTTCAACCAAGGTCTCGGAATTGTGATCTTTCCTGGGGCTCGTCAATTACTATCATCGATTCATTAAGGGATACTTTGTTGTAGCTGCACCCTTGACCAACCTACTGAAAAAAAACCACACTTGGCATTGGACGAAGGAATGCCAAGCTTCCTTAGAGAGATTGAAGTAAACAATCTTCAAGGAACCTGTTATGGTGCTACTTGACTATGAAAAGCATTTTGAAGTCCACACCGATGCATCTAACTTCATGATTGGAGGAGTCTTAATGCAGGATAGGCATCCAATTGCCTACGAAAGTCGCAAGCTAAATGACATAGAGAGACGATATACTATCCAAGACAAAGAGATGACCGCCGTCATCCATTGCTTGTGCACTCGGAGACATTATCTCCTCAGAAGTAAGTTCGTGATCATGATCGACAATGTTACTATGAGATACTTCTAAATCCAGAAGAAACTTAGCCCCAAGCAAGCTCGTTGGCAAGACTTCCTAGCTGAATTCAACTACACATTGCAATATAAGTCGAGCCAAGCCAATGTTGTTATTGATGCGCTGAGTAGGAAGGCGGAACTAGCGGCCCTTACTGCTTGTACCCCTAAGAGCAACCTCCTTGAACAAATTAAGGAAGGTATTAGACAAGACAAACTGGCCAACAATCTGCTGAGATTGGCTAGCAAGGGGAAACTTGAGTCCTAACAATGGTTGGAAATTGAGTCTTCGTGCCGAAGTGGGGAAACTTGCGGAAGGAGATCCTCAAGGAATGTCATGATTCCCTATGGGCTGGTCACCCAAGTATGGCATGAACCCTTGCTCTTGTCCAATAATATTATTTTTGGTCGCATATGCATACAGATGTCAAGGCCTATGTGTGAACGTGCTTAGTTTGTCAACAAGATAAGGTAAAACAATAGCAACCAACTAGTCTACTTGAGCCACTACCCACTCTTGAGAGGCCTTGGGAAAGTGTCTCAATAGACTTTATTGTGCCTCTTCCAAAGTTTGAAGGGTATGGAAGCATTATAGTTATGGTCGATCGGTTCAGCAAGTATGACACCTTCATTCCAGCCCCTGCTGATTGCAATGTGGACGAAGCTGCTCACTTGTTCTTTAAGAATGTAGTAAAGCTATAGGGTGTGCCAAAGAGCATAATCAGTGATAGAGATCCCCACTTTAAGGGTAAATTTTGGTGCGAGTTATTTAAGTTCCTAGGAACTGAGCTGAACTTCTTGACAAGCTTCCATCCTCAAATTGATGGGCAAATTGAGCGAGTCAATGCCTTGCTCGAACGAGATTAGACAAAGCTACTTGACACTGCCCAATTCTTATACAACCTTCAGAGGAGCGAGGCTACAACCAAAAGCCCGTTTGAGGTTGTTTTAGGACAATAACTGGTAACTTCAAGTGCTATTGCCTCTCCCTACACTAGCAATAACCCATCTGCCTTCAAGTTTGCAAAGGAGTGGCATGAGGAAATGGACATAACAAGGGTTTGCCTTGACAAAGTGGCCAAGAAGATGAAGAGATGGGCTAATGCTAAGCGATGCCCAAAAGACTATACTGTGGGAGACATGGTGATGGTGAAGTTGCTGCCCAACCAATTCAAGTCTCTACGCAATGTACATAAGGGCTTGGTACGAAAGTACTAAGGGCCATTTCCTATCATCAAGCGTGTGGGGAAGGCCACCTATCAAGTCCAACACCCTCCAAAGTTGAAGATCCACAACGTTTTTTATGTAAGTCTTCCGAAGCCTTTCTATTGAGATGAAAAGGATCCAAGCCGAAACGAGTCAAAGCGCACACCGACGACTGTGGTCACTGAATTTAATAAGGAGGTGGAGCACATCCTTGCTGATAAAGTGATTCAGAGAAGGGGGGTTCCCAACTATACCAAGTACTTAATGAAATGGAAAGACTTGTCAGACCACGAGGCTAATTGGGAACGAGAGGACCAGCTTTGGCAATTTGCCGATCACATTCAGCAATTTAAAGCTGAAAATGTGACGAGGAAGTCACAGAATTAAGTAGGGGAGGATGTCATAAGGATACATTGATCCAGCCCATTCATGTATCCTTAAGGTGAAAATTCAAGCCAAGATCAAACCTCCAAGGGCCACCCAACCTATTTATTATCCATGGAAGGTCTCAGAAGCCCAGAATTGCCTAGAGAATTCTGGAAGGGACCATATCTAGAATAATCTGTGTATATACCTAGAATATTCTTTATCTAGAATAGTCCTTGCATATACTGAGAATATTCCTTTCTAGGTCCTTCTTTTGAGTTGTATAAATAGGCTACTCATTTAATTTATATAGCACAAATCCTTTCTTAATACAAGTTCACTTGCAAATCTCTCTTGTGCTCTCTCTCTTTCATTCTCTCAAGTTCTTCCAATTCATTCTCTTACCTCTCACACATCTTACGCTGGTTCACTCAAACTCTCCAAGGCTTACTTAGCATCTTCTCTCGCAAGATTGACTAAGTCTCGTGCGGGTTAGCACATCTAAAGTACATTCAAAGCCTAACTCCATGATAGAGTGCTTGGTTGTAGAATATTCGTGTGGTAATGTCCAGCCTGAAGAGTTGGCCAGGGCCAAAACCAACTTTGTACCCCATAACCAAAAAACCGTAACAACTAAAAGTTTCATAGAGTTGGCCTTTTTGTCTTGGAGTTTATTGCCAAGTCCTCATTATCATTTGGATCTAATAAGAATGGGCTAACCTACTATGTAGTCTCAAATGCTTGTTAAATTATTGAAGAATGTTATCTATATTTTCTAGAAAATAATGACAACATCTGCCTAATTGCCAATCAAAGCAAAATCTTTTGGGGTCACCAAACATGGCCGTTAAGTGTTCTGGAGTGTACAAGCAATAAATAAACTGCAATTGACAAGTCCATCAAACATGGATACTCGAGTCAATTAGGCCATCTCTTTGGAATTGACAATACAGAATGTCATTATGCAAATTTCTCTATTGGATTGTTTGGAAAAAATGAAAGGATCAAACTAATCGTCTACGATTGGTTTTATTTTTGAAAATGGACCAACTTAACCTTGCAAGGGCTGATCCAAAAAATCTTATATATAAGAAAGAGATAAAAATAAAGTTATATAATATTATTGTTATTTCTATAGTTACACAAAAAAGTTTTAAAAGTGAAAGTTTGAAGAGATATGAGAAAAATTGAAACATAATATAGAATGAAAAAAACATATAAAGAGAATGTAGAGAGAGGAGACAGAATATTAAAAAGAATATACTACCTTCGTATTATAATGGATTAATAAGTACTTATATTGTAACTAATTTCTTAATTTTTAAAAAAACTTAAATGATATATATTTTTTCTTTCAGTTATAAAAAAAATGAAATGGAATTAAATTATTATTTTTTATTCCTAATAAAAAGGAAGAGATATTTGTCTTTCTTTTTTTTTTTTTGGAGAAACAAAAGAGAAAATTACGAAGAAGATGTTTTTCATTTCTTTCATTTATTTTTCTTAATTTATGAAATAAAGAAATATTACCATGTGGTAGCCTTAAAATCTCTTTAATTACAATATTAATTTTTTAAATTTATTTTTAATTATTCACTATTTTAATTTTATTTTTTATTATTTATTGTCACTATCCATTTATTATTTTTCGTTGTTTATTATCACTATCTACTTATTTGTTCTTACCAACGATTTTTTTTTTTAGCAAGAATTTTATCAAGAAAGAGAAGAAAAAAAGGTTGAGAGAAAAATGATAAAGAAAAATAGTAGATAGAGAAATAATATAAAGTGAGATAAAGAAAGAAATAAGGGGAGAAAGTATTGATAGAAAAAGAGTAGAGATAAATTTTGTCAACATAATAGACTATACAATCACAAAAACAAAAAAAAAAGTTCATAATTTAAATGTACTTCAACCTAAAGTAGTTGCCTTGACTTTCCCAAGATTGCCTAGCTATCATAGATGATGGAATGACTCCCCATTGCAACCAAGATATTGACACCAAAGAACACAGACTGCAGTTTATGTAACTATGCTCTCTTTTGTGTGTGTGGACATAATAATTCAATAGGATAGGATATCCAATTTTAATATTATGATTAAATAAGGAAATAAAACCTTAGTTCCTGTGGGGTTGTTTGTTCCATAATTCATATAACGATGGAATTTATATTTGATCTGTTTTTAAAGTGCCATAATATCCAAAAACCATGAATTAAAAAACTTTCATGGAGGCAAAAAGAAGAACTAACAACTGTCATCAAAACCAAATAATTTAGAATTTTGAGTGCCAGCATGGCCTAATTTTTGGCACTCAGCACATGCGTATAAGGTGTACTCCACAAGGCGAGTTTTGAGTTAATCGAATTTTCAGCTCATTTGTTTGTATTTTCTTACTTAATTAAGATTTTCTTTTGTCAAAATTTATTTGGAGGACAAAATATATTCTTTGATAAATATTGATATGCTAACCAAGTCTTCGAGGTTATAATGTCACAATATGTTACAGTTTCATATATATGAAATAATAATAGTAAATATAATGAAGTTATTTATAATAACAACAAAATATGGTCTAAATGGGTCATAGCCTTATTTTAGACAAATTGGTGTGACTTTGTTGTTTGCCTTGGCCCTTCTTTGTTGACAAACAGAGGTCTTTAGTGGGCTAAAGCAAGGTCGAAAAAATTGGACTGGACTAATGGATTGAATTGACCGATGAGTTTATAATTTGGCTTGATTCTTTCTTACAATTAGTTAGAATAAGAATTGATCCAAAAGCCAATGAACTGAACCTAACTTTTATAGGTTTACTAGATGAGAGTTGTGGTGTGAATTGGATCACGCTTGTACATCACAGGAAATTTGGATGATAAGGTTTTATGCAATTACGTGATCTATTTGGATAAGACAAAATGAACAAATTTTTATGAGTAAGTGTTTTTCAATTGAGAGAATAAGCTATCTAATTCGATTTAGATTATGGTAGTGGTCAAGAGTGAAGTAACTGCATTGCAATTTTATGTTTAATGAATTTTTTTTATAAATTGAAAAGGTGTCTGTCATAGGAGAAAAGTAAAGTTGTGCTTGTGAGACCTAATATGGGTTGTACCTCTACGTGATAATTTCAAATTCAACACGGATGCAATTATGACAGACAAGAGTCGGAAGGCTGTTATAGGAGGCTTGTTATGATAGGATGACGAGAAGGTCGTGTGTCTATTTTTCAAGGTAGTTGAGACTACTAGTATTAATAGGGCAGAGTTACTTGCAATTTGGAAGCTAGTTCACCTTTGGAGTCTATAGTATTAAGCTGGTTGTACTTGCTTTGGAGACATCATTGCTTTGGTAACAATCTACTTATACTAGTTGTCAGAGTTAATCATCACCACCAAACTATGATGTTTGGGCGTGCCTTGTGTGAGGATGAAAAAGGCCCATTATACCAATGGTTGTTAGATTAGCTGCCTTTTATACATGTGTAATAAAATGCTATTGGGTATTGTGACAGATGGAGATAGAGCAATGTGAGCTGCAATTGAGAAGACGATGCCTAACAGTAAAATCCTAACTTTGTAGTTGGCATTTAGAGAGGAACGCCTTGCGTGAAGTTCGAATACCAGAATTTGTGTTTGATTTTATGCAGTGGCATGAGAAATTTGATGAAAGTGCGGTTGAAGTTAAACAGATAGAAATTCTTGATAAATATGATACCCATAATAATGTATGCATTCAAGAGCAATATAAAGATCAACAACTGTGGGCTGCTTGTTATCTGTAGGGCCATTTATTTGCCGGTCTTCCAACAATATTGCATGGGAAATTATGCACTTGTTTATGAATGATTTCCCAAACAAAAAGTCATATCTTCTTGAGTTTGTTAAACGCCATGAACAGGGATTGTTGACTAATTTTCCAAAAAACCTTAATTTTTTGTGTGAAATATTTATTTTTAATTATTTGATTTGTGAGAATTTTCACTAAAAATCACAATTGTAAAAAGATTTTTGTGATTTTTATAAGGAGCATTTCAAAAAGAATTTCTTTTTTATTTAATTGTCTAAATGAGTGAAGATAAAAATTAATTTTGAGTGAGAACAAAAATGAAAATTGATATATTCTCTTTCCTCAATTTTAGATTTGTTCAAAAGAGGAAAAAAAATTAGAGTGGAGGCAAGTGCCCCCCCTTACCCAAAGAATACATGCCTCTGTTTAAATCACCGGAGTGCGAATTTTTCGAACTAAACATTTGTAAATTAAAGTTGTAATGGGAGCTAGGCAAGGATAAAAGTTTTGAGTGCTTAAATTTAGCGTATTGGAGAAGCTGTAATTCCTTGAAGTTTGCAGCTTTCTAAAAAAAATGTTACCGTTACAATATTATTGCACTTGTTACATTAGCAAAAGTTTATGAGTTACTCTAGCCAAAATTTTATGAATTTAGTATTCAAAATTTTACTATAGATTGTTCGTAACACAGAAAATTTTTGAACTACGCAAGAGATCATCACTAAGGCATTTTAGTAAGCTGTAGATTGTTAACCCACACTTTTCTCTAATGAGTATATTTCTAATTTTATTTAATCATTGTATTCATTATGGCGGATCCTTATAGCCAAGTTTAAAGATTATAAAACATTATTGACAAGTAAGTGCTAAAATGACATACTCTGGTTTTTGGGTCAATGGCACTTGATCTGATTTACATGATAATTAAGATTAAATCTAGTCAGTTTAAGAACACAATAACTTACATTGACTAGGTACAATCAAAATTTTATGATGGGAGTAACATGCATGGACTTTAATTTATTAATTTGCTTATGATAACCATCTTTTAAGATTGAGTAATACTAAAGCTATAAATCTATATGTGAATATGTATATATTAATATTAATTAAAAAATATATAGGTAACAGCATTATTCTAATTTTAGAATTTTCTAGTTTATAACTTTTATGCTTTATTCATAGAATCCTAATTAACCAAACATACTCCAAAAAAATATATTTTTAAAGAGATAAAAATTAATGTATGCTTATATTGTAAGTGACTTTTTTATTTTTTTAAAAAAAGAAACTTATATGTTATATTTTTTCTTTAATTTATGAGAAAAAAGAAAATTAAAGTGAAATTAAATTATCATTTTTTTTTTTATTCTTTCTAAATAGGAAAAAAATAGAAAGAGAAATTTCCTTTTTATTTCATTTTAGGGAAACAAAAGAGAAAATTATGAGGAAGATTTTTTTTTTTTTTGAATTTATTTTACTTAATTTATGAAATAAATAAATATGACCATATAGTAGCCTTAGGATCCATTTAATTATAATGTCAATATTTTCCTTTTATTTTTTATTTTCCACTATTTTAGTTTTATTTTTTATTATTTATGGTAACTATTTATTTATAATTTTTTGCTATTTATTATCACCATCTAGCCAACAATTGTTTCCTAACAAGAATGTTATCAAGAGGGCGAAAAGAAAAGGTTGAGAGAGAAATGAGAGTGAAAAAATAGCAGATAGAGAAATAGTATAAAGTGGGATAAAGAAAAAAAAAATAGAAAGAAGGAGTAGATAGAAAAAAAGTATAGATAAAACCTAAATAAGAAAAATATAGAGAGAAAAAATGGAAAGAGAAATTAGAGAAAGAAAATATAATGAATTAAAAAAGGTGAAAGAAAAAAATATTCAAAATTTCTAAAAAGTAGATTGCATAACACAACAAATGGCGAAAGTTTCAGTTAAGATATGCTTCTATGTTATCCTCTTCATCTTTGGAATCGGTAATCTCTTTTTCCGTTCTCTCAACATATAATTTTTTCTTTTTTTTGGCAATTGACCCGTCAGGTGCTTTCAATTAAACAAGTAGAAATCAAAACAATTGAAACAAACAATGATTACAATCCTTTCTTGAATATACCAATGTTAGACCCTCAAAAGGAAAATTTTAATTATGTTTTATTTTAAAAAATAAAAAATAGTTAAATTATAAGTTTCCTTTTATGAAAACAACAAAAGAAATTTAGGAGTGCTTTAATATCTTACTTTTCCTATTTAAGAAAACAAAATTGAGAATTTTGAGTTTTTTTTTTCTTTTGAAGGAAAAATAAGTGAATTTAATATTTTTCTTTTTCTTTTTTAGAAGTAAATTTTCTGTTTTTAAAAGAATAGATAATTAAATTTATGATAGTTTTTAAAAAATTAAGGGTAAAAGCATAAAGAAAATTAAATTTTATTATACTATGAAAAAAATAATTACAATATAATCAAATAACTTTAATCTTATAAATATAATATTGTAAAAGTTAATAACAAATACTCAATTTAGATGAAAAGAAGAATAAATGCAACAATTTTAAATTTAAATAGTAGATATTAATTTATGTTAAAATTGAATCAAAAATTTTCAAAATTTTTTTCCTTTTAAAAATTTAAATTATATTTAAAGGTAAAAAAAGATTTATATTGTGATTTGTTGGATTAATAGGTACATATTTTTATAAGTAACTTTTTATGAGGAAGATTTTTTTTTCCTTTTCATTTATTTCACTTAATATATGAAATAAATAAATAAATATTATCATGTGGTAGCTTTAGGATCTCTTTAATTATAATGACAATTTTTTTCCTTTTATCTTTTATTATCCACTATTTTAGTTTTACTTTTTTTATTTATGGTAACTATTTATTTATAATTTTTTAGATAAATCAATAGTATAAAAAAATATTAAGTTAATTTCTTTTCCAAAATAAGCTTCCAGTATATTAACAAAATGATAAAAAATGAAAGTACCACTTAAATCAAAATTTAATTTTTTAAAAAAATAACATAATTAATTATAATAATATTAATCTTTAAGAAAAATCACTTAATGAAAGAAAAAATAATTAAAATTTAATATACAGAAAAATACAAGACTTACACTATAAAAGCATTAAGAAATCACGGAAAATAGTTGTACTATTAACAGTGGATGAGTACGTAGTAGAAGATTGCCCAACACAAGGAATGGCGAAAGCTTCAGTCAAGATATACTTCTCTGTTATCCTCTTCGTCTTTGCAATCAATAATCTCTTTTCTTCGTTCTCTCAACATATACGCCTGCAAATTTTTTTAGTAGGTGCTTTCAATTAAACAAGTCAAAATAAAAATAATAAAAATAATATTTATAATTTATGACTTTAATTTATGTGAAAAGATTTTCTCTCATCCTAAAAATCTTTTTTTTTATATATATATGCATTTGTGTTTCTTTCTTTTCTCTTTTTTTTTTTTTTTGAATCTTAAAGGAGTTTAAATCATTGGTTTCATGCAGGTTTATTTGCAGGTTTAGAGGCACGAAAAAGTGTGTCGAGAGGACCGTGCTCTAATGATAATGATGGTAAGGGTAGGTGTCCTCCTTCTTGCACTAGGTGCAAGTTGTCACAAGGATACATTGATCCGACCCATTTATACATACTTAAGGTGCAAATTCAGGTTAAAACTAAACCTCCAAGGGCCACCTAACCCATTTACTACCCATGGAAGGTCCCAAAAGCCCACAATTACCTAGAGAATTCTAGAAGGGAATAATTCGTGTATATACCTAGAATATTCCTAAATAGAATAGTCCTTGCATATGCCAAGAATATTTCTTTCTAGGTCCTTCTTTTGAGTTGTATAAATAGGCTACTCATTTCATTTTATAGCACGAATCTTTTCTTAATACAAGTTGACTAAAAAAATCTCTCTTGTGCTCTCTCTCTTTCATTCTCTCAAGTTCTTCCAATTTGTTCTCTTGCCTCTCACACGTCTTCAGCTAGTTCACTTAAACTTTCCAAGGCTTACTTAGCATCTTCTCTCGCAAGATTAATTAAGTGCCGTGGGTTAGCACGTCTCAAGCATGTTCAAAGCCTAACTCCATGACAGATGGTATCAGAGCAAGGTAATCCTAGTTCCTACTTTGTTCTTGTTTGAATTGTGAATATGGCAGGTAAGGAAGGATTTGTTGAGACCACTTTCAATGAGCAACAAGTGGAGCAAGAAACTCGTGGGTGTGAGGAGCAACTCTAGCCAAACATGGCAAGTCTAAGGTTCCATCAAAGGAAACCATAAACTCTCGTGTTGGTAACTTGGAAAGGAGCGAAGATCACACGGGCTGCTAAATCATGATTGAAGAATTTGACTGCTCATTTTGGGGCGAAATATGCTCCCTAAATCAAGGTTTGTCTAACCTTCATGAGTTTGTTGAGGGAGAGATCCATGACCTTTGTAGGGAGATGAAGTCCTTTTGCTGAAACAACTCACTTGCTAGTACAGCTGCCACTACTAGCACCATTGCGATACATGGCTTGAAGGTCTCGAAGCCTGCCATGTACAATGGCACACAGAATGCCAATACCGTGGAAAACTTTTTGTTCGGCCTTAAGTAGTACTTCGAGGCCATAAGGGTTGTCGACGATCTGGCCAGGATAGGCAACGCCCCAATCTTCCTAAGAAATGCTACCCAACTCTAGTGGAGACGGAAGCACTCTGAACGGGAGAAAGGCTTATGCATCATCGACACTTGGGAACAATTCAAGGCTCAAGTGTGTAGGTACTTTATGCCTCATAATGCGGACAGCGAAGTTAGAGGAAAGTTGCATCGCCTATATTAGACAGGTAGTATTTCTGATTACATTAAGGAATTTACTACCCTCATTCTTGAAATTGAGATGTCTGATAGGGAGCTTCTCTTCTACTTTAAAGACAACTTGAAAGATTGAGTAAGAGTCGAGCTAGATAGGCGTAATGTGCAGACCCTAGATGCTACCATTGCCACTGCCAAAACCTTCATTGACTACTCTACTCACTCCAAGAGCAAGAAGCTGAACTCTGGCAAAAGTGGGGGAGAGAAACCTGGACATAAGAAATAGGATTCTGGTCGCAATGAGGGTGGACAACAGAGACCCTCAAATGACCGTCCCAAGAATGAGAAGAAGTCTACGGGTAAGCATAACTCTGCTAATCCTCCTCAACCTTGTTTCATTTGTGATGGACCACACTGGGTGAAGGACTGTCCCAAATGCAAAGCAATGAATGCTATGATGGTAGCACTTAACCCAGAAAAGGCTGATGAAGAAACCCAAGCCGACATGTGATCTATCCAACGATTGGGTAATCACTCGAAGCGTTTCTCCCCAAGGGTCGCCAAGGAGAAGGAACTGTTGTACGTTGATCTTGCCATCGAGGGCAAATCAGCTTGTGTGATGCTGGATATGGGGGCAATGCACAACTTCATGGATAAGCAAGAGGCCAAACGTCTAGACTTCAAACCAACGAAGGGAAATGACACCATCAAAGCGGTAAATTCGGAAGCAAGTCCTGTCCAAGGCGTGGCACACGGAATTGCTGTCCAGATTGGCGAATGGACTAGTAAGTTAAACTTTACCGTCGTTCCCATGGATGATTTTAAAGTGGTGTTAGGTGTTGCATTCTTTTGCGAAGCTTTGGCTTTTCCTGTGCCTGCTTCACATTCTCTTGTGGTTGTTGACAACCATATGATCTGCATAGTTCCCTTGAAGCGCAAGAAGAGATCTCAAACATCGATGTTCTTGGCCTTGCAATTCAAACGGGGTCTCAAGTCAAGTCCTGGCTATATTGCTACCATACGAGAACTAAGCAATGGGGAGGATGTAGCAATACCAACTCCCGCATTGCTGCAACCCATTTAGGATCCTTACTAAGTTCAAGGATGTTATGCCTTCTGACTTGCCAAATAAGCTTCCACTAAAGCAGATGTGGATCACCATATTGAGCTGGAACCCGATGCCAAACCTCCTGCCATGGCTCCTTATCGTATGGCACCCTTGGAGCTCGCAGAACTGAGGAAGTAGCTCCACAATTTGATTGATTCGGGCTACATTTGACTATTGAAAGCCCCATTTGGCGCCCTAGTTCTCTTCAAGAAGAAGAAGGACGGATCGCTACGCATGTGTATCGACTACCGAGCCTTAATAAGGTCACTATTAAGAACAAGTATTCGATCTCCTTGATAGCTGATCTTTTCAACCAACTCGGGAAGGCAAGATACTTCACCAAGCTGGATTTGCAATCAAATTACTACCAAGTTCATATAGCACAAGGTGATGAGCCAAAGACGACCTGTGTAACACACTACAGAGCGTTTGAGTTCTTGGTCATGCCATTTGGCCTCAACAATGCACCAGCCACCTTTTGCACTTTTATGAACAAGGTACTACATCCTTTCTTGGACAAATTTGTGGTAGTTTATTTGGATGATATTGTGGTATACAGCAACACACTTGAGGAGTACGTTGAGCACCTCAAGCAATTCTTCCAAGTTCTACGGGAAAACAAGGTGTTCGTTAAGAAGGAGAAGTGCTCGTTCGCCAAGCAAGAGGTAGACTTCCTTGGTCATCGAATCAAGGATGGTAGACTTTTGATGGATTTAGTGAAGGGGTGAGCCATCCAACAATGGGAGCCTTCAACCAAGGTCTCGGAATTGTGATCTTTCCTGGGGCTCGTCAATTACTATCATCGATTCATTAAGGGATACTTTGTTGTAGCTGCACCCTTGACCAACCTACTGAAGAAAAACCACACTTGGCATTGGACGAAGGAATGCCAAGCTTCCTTAGAGAGATTGAAGTAAACAATCTTCAAGGAACCTGTTATGGTGCTACTTGACTATGAAAAGCATTTCGAAGTCCACACCGATGCATCTAACTTCATGATTGGAGGAGTCTTAATGCAGGATAGGCATCCAATTGCCTACAAAAGTCGCAAGCTAAATGACATAGAGAGACGATATACTATCCAAGACAAAGAGATGACCGCCGTCATCCATTGCTTATGCACTCGGAGACATTATCTCCTCAGAAGTAAGTTCGTGATCATGATCGACAATGTTACTATGAGATACTTCTAAATCCAGAAGAAACTTAGCCCCAAGCAAGCTCGTTGGCAAGACTTCCTAGCTGAATTCAACTACACATTGCAATATAAGTCGAGCCAAGCCAATGTTGTTATTGATGCGCTGAGTAAGAAGGCGGAACTAGCGGCCCTTACTGCTTGTACCCCTAAGAGCAACCTCCTTGAACAAATCAAGGAAGGTATTAGACAAGACAAACTGGCCAACAATCTGCTGAGATTGGCTAGCAAGGGGAAACTTGAGTCCTAACAATGGTTGGAAATTGAGTCTTCGTGCCGAAGTGGGGAAACTTGCGGAAGGAGATCCTCAAGGAATGTCATGATTCCCTATGGGCTGGTCACCCAAGTATGGCATGAACCCTTGCTCTTGTCCAATAATATTATTTTTGGTCGCATATGCATACAGATGTCAAGGCCTATGTGTGAACGTGCTTAGTTTGTCAACATGATAAGGTAAAACAATAGCAACCAACTAGTCTACTTGAGCCACTACCCACTCTTGAGAGGCCTTGGGAAAGTGTCTCAATAGACTTTATTGTGCCTCTTCCAAAGTTTGAAGGGTATGGAAGCATTATAGTTATGGTCGATCGGTTCAGCAAGTATGACACCTTCATTCCAGCCCCTGCTGATTGCAATGTGGACGAAGCTGCTCACTTGTTCTTTAAGAATGTAGTAAAGCTATAGGGTGTGCCAAAGAGCATAATCAGTGATAGAGATCCCCACTTTAAGGGTAAATTTTGGTGCGAGTTATTTAAGTTCCTAGGAACTGAGCTGAACTTCTTGACAAGCTTCCATCCTCAAATTGATGGGCAAATTGAGCGAGTCAATGCCTTGCTCGAACGAGATTAGACAAAGCTACTTGACACTGCCCAATTCTTATACAACCTTCAGAGGAGCGAGGCCACAACCAAAATCCCGTTTGAGGTTGTTTTAGGACAATAACTGGTAACTTCAAGTGCTATTGCCTCTCCCTACACTAGCAATAACCCATCTGCCTTCAAGTTTGCAAAGGAGTGGCATGAGGAAATGGACATAACAAGGGTTTGCCTTGACAAAGTGGCCAAGAAGATGAAGAGATGGGCTAATGCTAAGCGATGCCCAAAAGATTATACTGTGGGAGACATGGTGATGGTGAAGTTGCTGCCCAACCAATTCAAGTCTCTACGCAATGTACATAAGGGCTTGGTACGAAAGTACTAAGGGCCATTTCCTATCATCAAGCGTGTGGGGAAGGCCGCCTATCAAGTCCAACACCCTCCAAAGTTGAAGATCCACAACATTTTTTATGTAAGTCTTCCGAAGCCTTTCTATTGAGATGAAAAGGATCCAAGCCGAAACGAGTCAAAGCGCACACCGACGACTGTGGTCACTGAATTCAATAAGGAGGTGGAGCACATCCTTGCTGATAAAGTGATTCAGAGAAGGGGGGTTCCCAACTATACCAAGTACTTAATGAAATGGAAAGACTTGTCAGACCACGAGGCTAATTGGGAACGAGAGGACCAGCTTTGGCAATTTGCCGATCACATTTAGCAATTTAAAGCTGAAAATGTGACGAGGAAGTCACAGAATTAAGTAGGGGAGGATGTCATAAGGATACATTGATCCAGCCCATTCATGTATCCTTAAGGTTAAAATTCAAGCCAAGATCAAACCTCCAAGGGCCACCCAACCTATTTATTATCCATGGAAGGTCTCAGAAGCCCAGAATTGCCTAGAGAATTCTGGAAGGGACCATATCTAGAATAATCTGTGTATATACCTAGAATATTCTTTATCTAGAATAGTCCTTGCATATACCGAGAATATTCCTTTCTAGGTCCTTCTTTTGAGTTGTATAAATAGGCTACTCATTTAATTTATATAGCACAAATCCTTTCTTAATACAAGTTCACTTGCAAATCTCTCTTGTGCTCTCTCTCTTTCATTCTCTCAAGTTCTTCCAATTCATTCTCTTACCTCTCACACATCTTACGCTGGTTCACTCAAACTCTCCAAGGCTTACTTAGCATATTCTCTCGCAAGATTGACTAAGTGTCGTGCGGGTTAGCACATCTAAAGTACATTCAAAGCCTAACTCCATGATAGAGTGCTTGGTTGTAGAATATTCGTGTGGTAATGTCCAGCCTGAAGAGTTGGCCAGGGCCAAAACCAACTTTGTACCCCATAACCAAAACCGTAACAACTAAAAGTTTCATAGAGTTGGCCTTTTTGTCTTGGAGTTTATTGCCAAGTCCTCATTATCATTTGGATCTAATAAGAATGGGCTAACCTATTATGTAGTCTCAAATGCTTGTTAAATTATTGAAGAATGTTATCTATATTTTCTAGAAAATAATGACAACATCTGCCTAATTGCCAATCAAAGCAAAATCTTTTGGGGTCACCAAACATGGCCGTTAAGTGTTCTGCAGTGTACAAGCAATAAATAAACTGCAATTGACAAGTCCATCAAACATGGATACTCGAGTCAATTAGGCCATCTCTTTGGAATTGACAATACAGAATGTCATTATGCAAATTTCTCTATTGGATTGTTTGGAAAAAATGAAGGGATCAAACTAATCGTCTACGATTGGTTTTATTTTTGAAAATGGACCAACTTAACCTTGCAAGGGCTGATCCAAAAAATCTTATATATAAGAAAGAGATAAAAATAAAGTTATATAATATTATTTTTATTTCTATAGTTACACAAAAAAGTTTTAAAAGTAAAAGTTTGAAGAGATATGAGAAAAATTGAAACATAATATAGAATGAAAAAAACATATAAAGAGAATGTAGAGAGAGGAGACAGAATATTAAAAAGAATATACTACCTTCGTATTATAATGGATTAATAAGTACTTATATTGTAACTAATTTCTTAATTTTTAAAAAAACGTAAGTGATATATATTTTTTCTTTCAGTTATAAAAAAATGAAATGGAATTAAATTATTATTTTTTATTCCTAATAAAAAGGAAGAGATATTTGTCTTTCTTTTTTTTTTTTTTTTGGAGAAACAAAAGAGAAAATTACGAAGAAGATGTTTTTCATTTCTTTCATTTATTTTTCTTAATTTATGAAATAAAGAAATATTACCATGTGGTAGCCTTAAAATCTCTTTAATTACAATATTAATTTTTTAAATTTATTTTTAATTATTCACTATTTTAATTTTATTTTTTATTATTTATTGTCACTATCCATTTATTATTTTTCGTTGTTTATTATCACTATCTACTTATTTGTTCTTACCAACGATTTTTTTTTTCTAGCAAGAATTTTATCAAGAAAGAGAAGAAAAGGTTGAGAGAAAAATGATAAAGAAAAATAGTAGATAGAGAAATAATATAAAGTGAGATAAAGAAAGAAATAAGGGGAGAAAGTATTGATAGAAAAAGAGTAGAGATAAATTTTGTCAACATAATAGACTATACAATCACAAAAACAAAAAAAAAAGTTCATAATTTAAATGTACTTCAACTAAAGTAGTTGCCTTGACTTTCCCAAGATTGCCTAGCTATCATAGATGATGGAATGACTCCCCATTGCAACCAAGATATTGACACCAAAGAACACAGACTGCAGTTTATGTAACTATGCTCTCTTTTGTGTGTGTGGACATAATAATTCAATAGGATAGGATATCCAATTTTAATATTATGATTAAATAAGGAAATAAAACCTTAGTTCCTGTGGGGTTGTTTGTTCCATAATTCATATAACGATGGAATTTATATTTGATCTGTTTTTAAAGTGCCATAATATCCAAAAACCATGAATTAAAAAACTTTCATGGAGGCAAAAAGAAGAACTAACAACTGTCATCAAAACCAAATAATTTAGAATTTTGAGTGCCAGCATGGCCTAATTTTTGGCACTCGGCACATGCGTATAAGGTGTACTCCACAAGGCGAGTTTTGAGTTAATCGAATTTTCAGCTCATTTGTTTGTATTTTCTTACTTAATTAAGATTTTTTTTTGTCAAAATTTATTTGGAGGACAAAATATTCTTTGATAAATATTGATATGCTAACCAAGTCTTCGAGGTTATAATGTCACAATATGTTACTGTTTCATATAATGAAATAATAATAGTAAATATAATGAAGTTATTTATAATAACAACAAAATATGGTCTAAATGGGTCATAGCCTTATTTTAGACAAATTGGTGTGACTTTGTTGTTTGCCTTGGCCCTTCTTTGTTGACAAACAGAGGTCTTTAGTGGGCTAAAGCAAGGTCGAAAAAATTGGACTGGACTAATGGATTGAATTGACCGATGAGTTTATAATTTGGCTTGATTCTTTCTTACAATTAGTTAGAATAAGAATTGATCCAAAAGCCAATGAACTGAACCTAACTTTTATAGGTTTACTAGATGAGAGTTGTGGTGTGAATTGGATCACGCTTGTACATCACAGGAAATTTGGATGATAAGGTTTTATGCAATTACGTGATCTATTTGGATAAGACAAAATGAACAAATTTTTATGGGTAAGAGTTTTTCAATTGAGAGAATAAGCTATCTAATTCGATTTAGATTATGGTAGTGGTCAAGAGTGAAGTAACTGCATTGCAATTTTATGTTTAATGAATTTTTTTTATAAATTGAAAAGGTGTCTGTCATAGGAGAAAAGTAAAGTTGTCCTTGTGAGACCTAATATGGGTTGTACCTCTACGTGATAATTTCAAATTCAACACGGATGCAATTATGACAGACAAGAGTCGGAAGGCTGTTATAGGAGGCTTGTTATGATAGGATGACGAGAAGGTCGTGTGTCTATTTTTCAAGGTAGTTGAGACTACTAGTATTAATAGGGCAGAGTTACTTGCAATTTGGAAGCTAGTTCACCTTTGGAGTCTATAGAATATGGCAGAGAGGGCTTCACTTACTATTGAGAGCAACTTGCAAACTGTAATTGCCTAGATCAACAATAGGAATAGAAGATTATTAGTGCTTGACGACATCACCATTAGAACTAATGATTGATTTTCTTTTGTCTTTTAACCTCCAATATGCAACCAGTTTGTTAATGTCTTGGAAAAATAGGGAAAATCTCTTCATATAAAAATAGTGCTATGGTTATGAGGAATTAATATATACTATACACTAGGGTTTGCATATAAGTGGTTAATGTATTTTATTTTTTTTTGTATTTTTTACTTAACTGGAATATCTTCATATTTATGACTTCATAAATTGTATACATTCCTTATTATTAAATAACTTGAAGTAAAAAAAAAAAGCGTAAGAGATCTCCAATAAGGACATTTTAGTAAGCTGCATATTCTTAACTCAAAATTTTATTTAATCAATATGTTTCTAAATTGATATATTATTGGTTTTTATTTTTCAATTAAGAATAACATCTCTATCCATTATTGCTAATACTTTAGCAAAGTTTCAAGATTAAAAAAAATATTATTAATATAAGTGCTAAAAAGTTATACTATAGTTTTTAGAACAATGGTTCTTGATTTAATTTATATTATAATTGAGATTAAGTCTGGTCAGTTTAGGAACACAGTTCCTTATATTGATTAGGAAAAACCAAAATTTTATTATGGGAGTAACATGCATAGACTTTAATTTATTAATTTGCTTAAATAATAAGAGAACTATTTTTTAAAAATAGAGTAATATAGAAATATAAATCTATATATTGTTATATATCTATTTATATTGATATTAATATTAATGAATATAAAAATAAACACATATGCGATGACTTTGTCTTAATTTATAATTTTTTAATAAATTTTTATAATTTATAATTTTAATATTAATTTAATAATAATATTTTATCCATATTAAAAAAGCCATACACAAAGGCTTGCAAAGACCAATAAGTCAAAACCCATGAAAACCTCAGATCTAAAGATCGAAACTCAACACGTCCATAGTCCATCTGAGCCCCCAATCAAAACTCAACAATAATTTGGAAGAAAACTGATTACTGCAAACCTAAGATTGCTGCACCCCAAAATCTATGACCAAAGAAGCTGCCCAAATAAAAAAAAACCTTGACCCCTGTACATGTAAATGAGATCCCACCAGCCAATAAAATCCACATTAAGATTTGTCACTAAGAAGGATTTACATAACTCCATTCAATCTAAGAGAATGATAGATATTAATAGGGGAGATGCAAAGATAGTTTTAGAAGATTTTGCATTGAGGAAGCAAACTGATCCAAGTTTTTATTTCGATTACAAGTTAAAGGAGGATAATTATTTTCGTAGCCTTTATTTTTTAGATTCCAAGTCACAAGTGCTAGATATCCTCCTACGTGGATGGAACCTTCGAAAAAAAAAAGAAAAAAAAAGATAGTTGACTTAATGAGGTATAAATACCTCATTAAGATTAGGTTAAGGTTTTCTTTAGGTGAGAGAGAGGGAGAGGCCGCCGGCCTTTTTTTTTTTGAAATTCAAAAGTGAATTCTTATTTGATTTGGGTAAAACTTTGCTGAAAGATAGAGACTATCTTGTTCTTTATTCTGAATGGTGGAGATCCAATTTGGTGGACTCTAAGTGTGGATTCTAATATACATTTTGTTGTTTATACTTTGAGAAGCTATTCTGCGTGTAATTTCTATCAACCTTATAATCAGACAATTGTTTGTGGTCAGATCAAACTGTATTTTGGTCAGTTGATGGAGGACACCTAGATTTTGATTCTAAATGGTTGAATTGTGATTTGGCTTCCTGCAAGGGTAGGACTGTATCTCAAATTGTGATCACTTGTTTATGGTAATACTCTATATTCTCTATTATGGCAATGTAGATGAACCGTGTAAATAAATGTTATTCTGTTGTCTGATTAAGATAAAATTTGGATATCTAGTAAGGGACATATGAAATTTCATCTTGAACGGTTGGATTGTTGTTTAAGGTCTGGTTGTTGAGTTATTATTGACAAAAATTGTCTTTCATTTTGATTAACTCATTTGGCCTTTCAATTTGGTTCAAATTGAGTTTATTCAATTTGGTTGATGTAATTGAGGTTGTGTACCTCTATTGTATTCACTTGTTCATTATAGTAAATTTAATTTTTGGACCATTGTATCCTGTGATTTTTCTTCTTTACTTTGAAGGGATTTTTCACGTAAAAAATTGGTATGTTTTTGTGTAATTATTTAAGTTGTCATATTTGTTATTCAGTCAATTTTTAACATATTCAAACAAGTGGGAGAAGTCTCTTACGCAATTTGTATTCTGCTGCCCTTCTTCCATTAACAAGCTGGTTGTACTTGCTTTGGAGACATCATTGCTTTTGTAACAATCTGCTTGTAATACCACCAAACTATAATGTTTGGGTGTGCCTTGCGTGAGGATGGAAAAGGCCCATTATACCAATGGTTGTTAGATTAGCTGCTTTTATGCATGTGTAATAAAATGTTGTTGGGTATTGTGACAGATGGAGATAGAGCAATGTGAGCTGCTATTGAGAAGACGATGCCTAACAGCTAAAACCTAACTTTGTAGTTGGCATTTGGAGAGGAACGCCTTGCGTGAAGTTCGAATACCAGAATTTGTGTCTGATTTTATGCAGTGTATGCATGAGAAATTTGATGAAAGTGCGGTTGAAGTTAAACGGACAGAAATTCTTGATAAATATGATACCCATAATAATGTATGCATTCAAGAGCAATATAAAGATCAACAACTGTGGGTTGCGTGTTATCTAAAGGGTCATTTCTTTGCCGGTCTTCCAACAATATTGCACGGGAAATTATGCACTTGTTTATGAATGATTTCCCAAACAAAAAGTTATATCTTCTTGAGTTTGTTAAATGCCATGAACAGGGATTGTTGACTAATTTTCAAAAAAACCTTAATTTTTTGTGTGAAATATTTATTTTTAATTATTTGATTTGTGAGAATTTTCACTAAAAAAACACAATTATAAAAAGATTTTTGTGATTTTTTTATGTAGCATTTCAAAAAGAATTTCTTTTTTTATTTAATTGTCTAAATGAATGAAGAAAAAATTAATTTTTAGTGGGAACAAAGATGAAAATTGATATATTATCTTTCCTCAATTTTAGATTTGTTCAAAAAAGGAAAAACAAAATTAGAGCAGAGGCAAGTGCCCCCACTACCCAAAGAATACATGCCCCTGTTCAAATCACGGGAGTGCAAATTTTTTGAACTAAACATTTGTAAATTAAAGTTGTAATGGGAGCCAGGCAAGGATAAAAGTTTTGAGTGCTCAAATCCAGCGTATTGGAGAAGCTGTAATTCCTTGAAGTTTGCAGCTTTCTAAAAAAAAATGTTACCATTACAATATTATTGCACTTGTTACATTAGAAAATGTTTATGAGTTACTCTAGCCATAATCTTTTATGAATTTAGTATTCAAAATTTTACTATAGATTGTCTGTAACATAGAACATTCTTGAACTACGCAAGAGATCATCACTAAGGCATTTTAGTAAGTTGTAGATTGTTAACCCACACTTTTCTCTAATGAGTATATTTCTAATGTTATTTAATCTCTATATTCATTATGGCTGATCCTTATAGCCAAGTTTAAAGATTATAAAATATTATTGACAAGTGCTAACATGACATACTCTGGTTTTTAGGATAATGGCACTTGATCTGATTTACATGATAATTGAGATTAAATCTAGTCAGTTTAAGAACACAATAACTTACATTGACTAGGCACAATCAAAATTTTATTATGGGAGTAACATGCATGGACTTTAATTTATTAATTTGTTTATGATAACCATCTTTTAAGATTAAGTAATACTAAAGCTATAAATCTATATGTTAATATGTATATATTAATATTAATTAAAAAATCTTATTAATGTGGGAAATATATAACAAAAAGATAAAAAATAAAGTTATAAGATATTATTGTTATTTTTATAGTCACATGCAAAAATTTTTAAAAAACTTAATTTTTTATGTGCAATATATATTTAAATTATTTGACTTGGGAGAAGGTCCACTAATAAATCACTATTAAAAAAAGATATGTGAGATTTTTTTAGGGAGCATTTAAGAAAGTATTTTCTTTTTTATTTAATAGTCTAAATGTGTGAGTGCAAAAATTAATTTGGGTGAGAGTAAAAATGAAAATTTATATAATCTCTTTCCTAAATTTTAGATTTGTTAAAAAAAATAAATAATACATTAGCGTGGAGGCAATTGCCCCCACTAACCAAAGAATACAAACATGTAGTGCAAATTTTTTAAACTAAACATTTGTACATTGAAGTTGTAATAAGAGCCAAGCAAGGTTAAAAGTTTGGGATACTCAAATCCAGTGTGTTGGAGAAGCGGTAATTCTTTGAAATTTGCAGCTTTATGAAAAAATGTTACTATTAAATTATTGTACTTGTTACATTAGCATAAGTTTTTTGGTTAATCTGGCCAAACACTTTCACTAATTATAAATTGTCCGCAACACGTAGAAAATTTTTGAACTACGCTTAAGTATAAGAGAAGAAAGGTTACACTTAATAAATTGTCTGCAAGTGATGTATAGTAGGTTAAGTTCCTTGAAGTATGGTATGGAATACGTCGATTGTGATCATCATAGTGAACATCGAGATACTAGCAGATGTCCCAATTTGGAAGAACATATATTTGTCGTAGCAAAAAAAAGGATAGAGATATAGTAGCATTGAAGGTTAATTGCAACTTTTTAGTTGAAGATGACAAGAAAGTGGAGTTTTGGAATCAACTTTAATTTGGTGATAGTCCTTTGACAATTTAGTTTCCAAGGCTTTTTGCATTATCAATAAAGAAGAAGGGCCTAATTAATAGCTTTAGTGATTAAGAGCATAATTGCTAGGTATGAAAAATTCAGTAGTATTAGGATCTATTTGAGTGGGAAAAGAATCTAGTTACCCAATTTATGAACCTTATATCAATCTATTAACCAATATATGGAGAGAATGACAAATTTACATGGTGTGGGTAGAAGGATGGGTGGTTTTCAATGCGGTCTTTGTGTGACTTTTTGAATAACTATCGTGGTCTAAAAGGGGGAGGGATAACTGTTGGAGATTGAAAGAGTAAATGTTGGAGATTGAAAGAGTAATAATCCTTCTTATTCTGAATAATACATTAGACAATAGCTTTATAGATGCTAGACCTAGTAAAAAAAGGAAAGTAATAAAAGGTATATCAAATCCCATAACTTATGGGACCTTAAAAAACCTACCTAAATTAGTTTATTTCTAAAGATATATTCTAAAAATAGCTAACTATGCACAACATAAGCCACTAATCACGTTTTCCTACACTCCCCCTCAAGCTGGTGAATAGGCATTTTCCATTCCCAGCTTGGATATTATATTTTGAAACACCGAACTAGTTAACCCTTTGGTAAGTACATCCGCAAGCTGGCTGTGTGTAGGCATGTAAGGGGTACAAATCAACCCGCTCTCCAAGTGTTCTTTGATAAAGTGTCTATCGACTTCAATGTGCTTTGTTCGATCATGTTGTACTGGGTTGTGAGCTATGCTGATTGCAGACTTGTTGTCACAATAGAGTCTTATTGAGCCATCCCACTTAATCTTCAAGTCTTCTAGAATGATTTTTAACCAAAGTACTTCACACACACCTTGAGCCATTGCTCGAAATTCTGCTTCTGCACTAGACCTAGCCACTACATTCTGTTTTTTACTCCTCCATGTCACAAGGTTTCCACCAAGAAAGGTGCAATATCCAGTGGTTGACTCTCTATCAACAATTGACCCAGCATAATCAGCATCTGTGTATGTCTCAAGTACTAAACCTCCGTTCCTTTTGAATAAAATACCTTTTCCTAGTACTCCCTTAAGGTACTGTAATACTCGGTAAGCTGCTTGTAGATGAACTTCCTTTGGGTTATGCATGAATTGGCTAATCACACTAACTGCATATGTTATATCTGGTCGTGTGTGAGACAAATAAATAAGTCTTCCTACAAGGCGTTGATATGTTGCCTTGTCTACAACAACATCCTCCTCTGCTTTTCCAAGTTTGACATTCTGATCTATTGGAGTACTTGTTGGTTTGCATGCTGTCATGCCTGTTTCCTTTAGGAGATCCGTGACATACTTTTGTTGGGAGATAAAAATGCCTTGCTTAGAGTGAGCAACCTCAATCCCAAGAAAATATTTGAGCCTTCCTAACACCTTGATTTCAAATTCCTTGCCCAAACAATGACTCAAGATTTGTTTTTCTTTGTCATCATCTCCTGTCACTATTATGTCATCAACATAAACCAAGAGAGCTGTGACTCCCCCTGACCTTGAGTGTTTAATGAACAATGAATGATCCCCTCGGCTTTGTTTGTATCCCATAGCTATCATAACTCTAGCAAATCGTCCGAACCATGCTCGTGGTGATTGTTTTAGACCATATAAGGCTTTCTTCAATTTACACACAGTTTGAGAATCCAAGTTCTTCCTATAACCTGGTGGGACCTCCATATAAATTTCTTCCTCTAGTTCTCCATGCAAGAATGCATTTTTTACATCAAACTGCTGTAATTCCCAACCATAGTTAGCTGCCAACGACAATAAAACTCTAACAGTATTCATTTTTGCAACTGGTGCAAAAGTTTCTAGATAATCAATTCCATAGCTTTGAGTATATCCTTTGGCTACTAACCTTGCTTTGTATCTTTGTATTGATCCATCTGCTCTATACTTTATTGTATACACCCATTTACACCCTACAGGCTTCTTTCCCACTGGTAACTTTACCAACTCCCAGGTTTTATTTTTCTCAAGTGCCTCCATTTCCACATTCATAGCTTGTTTCCATTTCTCGTTGGACAACGCCTCGGATAAGGTGGTAGGAATGGTAATGGTGTTTAAGCTAACAAGGAAGGATCGATGAGATGGTGAAAATTTCTTAAAAGACATAAAGTGTGCAAGAGGATATAAAGGTTGTTTTGTGCACACTCTCTTGTTGCTTTCCTAATAGCAATGGGAAGATCCTGGTCATCCCTACTCATATGAAATTCAGTTTCATTTTGCAATGTAGGATTAGGTTGTTTTGTGCACTCTCTTATTGCTTTCCTAATAGCAATGGGAAGATCCTGGTCATCCTTACTCATATGAAATTCAGTTTCATTTTGCAATGTAGGATTAGATATTGTTACCTCATTCTCAGGACTTGGGTTGGACTCTTGGACCTGCATAAATTTAGGAACGATCATCTTCTTCCTTGTGAACACCTTGCCCTTGCCAAAACTTACATTCTCAGGTGCAGAATCTGGTTTTTCTTGAGGATTTTCAGATATATGGTTTGGTTCATTTTCAACTATATGTTTAAGAAGATTTTCAGGCACACAGTTTGGTATAATGGGACAAGAGGAACTGGATGGTTTACACATGGACAGTGGTGATAGATCAAGTAAAACATCCTCATCCTTATTTTCTATTGTTAAATTCTCCCCCTGAAAATAAGGATGGGTGAAGTAAGACTCATGTTCATTGAAAGTGACATCTATTGAGACATAGAACTTCCTTGATGGAGGATGGTAGCACTTATACCCCTTTTGAGTTGAGGAATACCCCACAAAGACAATTTTATTGCCCTTGGATCTAATTTCCCTTTAGTTGGACAGTGAACATGAACAAATGATACACACCCAAATATTCTAGGAACAAGGTTATTTGTAGTTTGTAGGTCAGGGTAGAATGTGGAGAGTATTTCCATAGGACTTTTGAATCCCAAAACTCTAGATGGCAAATGATTTATGAGATGGGCAGCAGTGAGAACTGCTTCCCCCCAAAAATTTTTAGGCACATTGTTTTGGAACATAAAGGCTCGGGTTTTTTCAAGAAGGTGACCATTTTTCCTTTCCGCTACTCCATTTTGTTGTGGGGTATTGACACAAGATGATTCATGTACTATACCTTCTTTTTGAAAATATGGAGTTAGGGTTTGATTGAAATATTTCCTAGCATTATCTGACCTAAACCTTTTGATATTGATTCCAAATTGATTTTTGACCATGGAGAAAAAATTTGGGAGAACGGTAATAACATCTGATTTATGCTTGAGTAGAAAAATCCAGGCAACACGAGTACAGTCATCAATAAATGAAACAAACCATCTTGCTCCAGAAATATTAGGAATAGACGTAGGACCCCAAATATCACTATGAACAAGCTAGAAAGGAACAGAACTCTTTTTGTTACTGGCTGGAATTGGTATACGCTTATGTTTAGCAAGTTCACATACCTCACAATGAAAGGTTTCAACATTTAGATTTTTAAACAAAGAAGGAAACAGAATTTCAATAATTCTAAAAGATGGATGTCCAAGTCGGCGATGATGGAGCCAAACTTTCTCTTTATTGGATGAAAGATTTTCTGACATAAAAGAATGGGATAATCTGCCCTTAGTAATGTTTAACTGACTTGGTGCTTCAAGGTAGTAGAGACCATACCGTTCTTTAGCATGTCCAATCATCTTCCCCGAATCCTTGTCCTGAAATTCACAATAGTCGTGATGAAAAACCACATTGCAGTATAAATCTTGAGTAAGTTTTTGTATAGAAATCAAATTTGTGGACAGTTTAGGGACATGGAGGACATTTTTTAGGATCAGTGATGGACCTATTTTAACATTCCCTACACCGGCTACAGTGGTCACCGAACCGTCTGCTGTGGCTATTTTCCTACTGCTTAGACATGGGGAATACGTGGAAAAAATATTTGGTAAGTGAGTCATATGGTCAGTAGCTCCTGAGTCCATGACCTAGGAGTTGGCAAAGGTTGTACCCGAAACATTTAACCCAATGGAGAATGGAAACTCACCTGAATATGCCGAAGAACAGGTACCTGAGGGTGTTTCAAGGTTGTTGATAAGTGATCCTGTCCTCTTGATCACTTCTTGGTTAGGATTGCCTATCTCCTTTGGGGTTGATTCACTTAGTTGTACTGTAGCAACGTGAGCCTGCCTATAGTTCCTTGGTTGTTCTCCAATTTGTTGAGATCGAACCCCCTCTGATTGGGTTGTAGAACCTGTCTCTACAACCTCAGACATCTTTTATGAAAAAAAAAAAATAACAATTCTAGGCAATTAAGGCCTTCCACGTGAAGTAGGGATCACCAGCAATAAAGGCTAGCAATCTGTTTTGATGTCAAAGAAAAGAAAAGAAAATAGAAGGAAGAAGACTAAGAAGAACAAAGGCTCTGATACCATGTTGGAGATTGAAAGAGTAAATGTTGGAGATTGAAAGAGTAATAATCCTTCTTATTCTGAATAATACATTAGACAATAGCTTTATAGATGCTAGACCTAGTTAAAAAAGGAAAGTAATAAAAGGTATATCAAATCCCATAACTTATGGGACCTTAAAAAACCTACCTAAATTAGTTTATTTCTAAAGATATATTCTAAAAATAGCTAACTATGCACAACATAAGCCACTAATCACATTTTCCTACAATAACCAGTATTTGGCTAGGTTTAGCTTTACCTAAGGCAGAAGTGTTTGGGTGACAGATGTTACTCGATCACCTTCTTATTTGAGAGAGCTTACACTTGGTAAAAGGGACTAATCAAATGTCATATGCTTATTGCGCTTTGTTGAGATCAAGTTAAAAACCCACATATTCCTTTATTGCCACCTCACATAGGTTGTTTGATTCATGTGTTTGAGGTGGAGAGGCAATTCATGGGTTATTCCAAGTCAGTTAAGGAGCTATGAAAGTTGTAGTGCAAATTGGATCACGTTCGTACATCACAGGAGATTTGGATGACAATTTTTTATGCAATTGTGTGATCTATTTGGTTATGACAGAATGAACATATTTTTATGGGTAAAAGTTTTTCAATTAAGAGAATAAGCGATCTAATCAGACTTATATTGTGGCAGTGGTCAAGGGTGAAGTAACTGCATTTTCATTTTATGTTTATTGAGTTTTTTTTATGAACTTAAATGGTGTTTCTCATACAAGAAAAGTAAAGTTATGCTTACGAGACCTAACATGGATTGTACCTCTATGTGATACTTTCAAATTCAACATAGATGCAATTATGATAGACGAGAGTGGGAAGGCTGACATAGGAGGCTTATTACAAGACGATGACAAGAAGGTTGTGTGTTTATTTTTTAAGGTAGTTGAGACTACTAGTATCAATAGGGCAAAGTTATTTGCAATTTGGAAGCTAGTTCACCTTTCAAGTCTATAAAATATGGCAAAGAGGGCTTCACTTACTATTGAGAGCAACTACTTAATTGTAATTGCCTAGATCAACAATAGGAATAAAAGATCTTAAAAATTTGTATCAGTGTTCGACAACATCATCATTAGAACTAATGATTGAGTTTCTTTTGTCTTTTAACTTCTAATATGCAACTAGTTTGTTAATGTCTCAAAAAAATAAGGAAAATCTCTTCATATAAAAATACTGTTATGGTTATGAGGAATTGATCTATACTATACACAAAGGCATGCATATAGGTGGTTAATGTATTTTTTTTTTGTATTTTTTTACTTAATTGGAATATCATCATATTTATGACTTCATGAATTGTATACATTCCTTATTGTTAAATAATTTGATGTCAAAAAAAAAGTGTAAGAGATCACCAATAAAGACATTTTAGTAATCTGGAAATTCTTAACTCAAAATTTTATTTAATCAGCATGTTTCTAGTTTGATATATCATTGCTTTTTATTTTTTAATTAAGAATAACATCTCTATCCATTATTGCTAATACTTTAGCAAAATTTCAAGATTAAAAAAAATATTATTAATATAAGTGCTAAAAAGTTATACTATAGTCTTTAAAATAATGGTTTTTGATCTAATTTATATTATAATTGAAATTAAGTCTGGTCAGTTTAAGAACACAGTTCCTTATATTGATTAGGAAAAATCAAGATTTTATTATGGGAGTAATAGGCATAGACTTTAATTTATTAATTTGCTTAAATAATATGATAACTTTTTTTTAAGATAAAGTAATACAAAAATATAAATCTATATGTTATTATATATCTATTTATATTTATATTAATATTATTGAATGTGAGAAAAAGTCCATAATTCTAAATAATTTTTTAAACAATAAACACATATATGACTACTTTTTCTTAATTTATAATTTTTTTAATAAATTTTTATAATTTATAATTTTAATATTAATTTAATAATAATATTTTATCCACCGCATCTTGGTTAACCAAGACACTCAAAAAGTAAAGACCAATAAGTCAAAACCCATGAAAGCCTCAGATTTAAAGATCGAAACTCAACACTTCCTTAGTGCATCTAAGCCCCCAATCAAAACTCAATAATAATTTGGAAGAAAACTGATCTACTGCAAACCTAAGATTACTGCACCCCAAAATCTATGACCAAAGAAGCTACCCCAAAGAAAAAACCTTGACCCTCCTGTACTCGTAAATGTTATCCCACCAGCCAATAAAATCTACATTAAGATTCGTCACAAAGAAAGATTTACATAACTCTATTTAATCTAAAAGAATGGCAAATATTAATAGGGGAAATGTGAAGATAGTTTTAGAAGATTTTGCATTGAGGAAGCAAATTGATCCAAGTTTTTATTTCGACTATAGGTTAAAGGAGGATAATACTTTTGGTAGCCTTTATTTTTCAGATTCCAAGTCACAACTTTGTAATATATTGGCACTTCGGATCTTGGACTTGATTTGTTTCATATATACCAAAAATTTGATCGACATTCCAATATAGTATTAACATGTTTATCAATTTACGTCTAAGTGTTAAAATTAGAGGGTTTTTGGTTCTTTATTTGTTGGCCTATCAACTCATATTGGAATGATGTTTCATTAACCAGTTGACATATAAGCTACATGATTATATATCATTCAAATATTATGTTATCATTTTAATTACAATCACATTTAAATTTATGATAAAAGAATTATGTTGAAATTCAAGATTTTTTTTTTTTAGCTATGTTGCTGGTTTCTTTTATTCCTTTTTACTTCTTATTGTCTTTTGTCTAACTTGTTTTTTTTTTCAATTATCAAATACTTTATTCAATTATATTTTTAATAAATATTTATATAAAAATTAAATGTAGTTGGAGAAAATTTGAAAAGAAGTAAAGCGTAGAGAAAATGTTGAGATAAATAAGAGAGAAAGTTTGAAGAGATATGAAAAAAATTGAAACATAGTATAGAATGAAAAAAATGTTAAAAAAATGTAGAGAGATGAGACATTATATTGAAAAAAAATATATTACCTTCATGTTCTAATGGATTATGCGATTTAGTACAATGCTTATAATGCCTTTAATAATAATGATATCTACCACCAATCCAGCAATATTTTGAAAAAACTAGCAAATCAATTTTACATAGAAAATAGACAACAAATTTTGATAGCTAGAAAATAATGATTTGTTTTCTCAAATTTAGTTTATCTAATATAAAAGCATACCAAGATTCAAGTTGAGTCACCTAATTTAAGATTTTTGAGCTTTTATAGTCAATTTGAGGAAATTTGAATCTCTAATATAATTCATAGTATATTAGGCCTATTATTATGAATCATTTCTAATTTGATTGATGATCCACCCACAAAATTTTTTATACATTATTACTATTTTGTAGTTCATTTTGGGCTATGGATAATGCTTTAGACCAAAGTTTGAATAACAAAATGGGTAGTTATCTTTTAAATTATTATTTTACAAATAAATAATGAATATTTATCTCTTATCATTTAGGAAGGTAGTTAGAAAAACCTTCTCAAGGACTAATGTTAGATCCTAGGAAGGAAAATTTTAATTATGTTTTATTTTAAAAAATAAAAAATAGTTAAATTATAAGATTCCTTTTATGAAAACAACAAGAGAAATTTAGGAGTGATTTAATATCTTACTTTTCCTATTTAAGAAAATAAAATTGAGAATTTGAGTTTTTTTTCTTTTTAAGGAAAAATAAGTGAATTTAATATTTTTATTTTTATTTTTTAGAAGTAAATTTTCCCTTTTTAAAAGAATAGATAAATAAATTTAGGATAGTATTTTAAAAAAATTAAGGGTAAAAGCATAAAGAAAATTAAATTTTATTATACTATAAAACAATAATTACAATATAACCAAATAACTTTAATCTTATAAATATAATATTGTAAAAGTTAATAACAAATACTTAATCTAGATGAAAAGAAGAATAAATGCAACAATTTTAAATTTAAATAGTAGAAAAATTTAAATTATATAATTAAAAATAATTTATATTGTGATTTGTACCTTTTATTATATTGTGGTTGTAACACATTTAATTAAAGAATGAAATTAAACTTAATGTTTTGAAAAAGTGAAAAATTTTATGTGATAAATTAAATATAAAATGCACCATCATATGATAAAGATATTAATTTAAGTTAAAATTGAATCAACATATTAATCAAAAAATTTTTTCCTTTTATTGCCTATTCTCTAATAATAGGAAAAAGTACACCATAATATTTAGTTTAAAGGTAACAAAAGACATATGTTGCAATGTTTTTTTTTTATTATGTCATTGTTATCTTACAATAAAAAAGTGATTGATTAGGAAGAATTTAATTAGACTTTTAGTTAATTTTTCATAAGAAGAATTTTTCAATAATTCTTTTATTACCTTAGTTTACTAAAAGCAAATTAAAACAAATATATATTCTTAAAGAGATGAAAATTAATATGTATTTATATTGTAAGTAACTTCTTATTTTTCAAATGGTATATTTTTTTTCTTTTAGTTATAAGAAAAAAAGAAAATTGAAATGGAATTAAATTATCATTTTTTTATTCCTTTCAAAAATGACAAAATAGGAAGAGAACTAAATTTTGAGTATTTACTTTTTTATTCTTTTTGGAGAAACAAAAGAGAAAATTATGAAGAAGATTTTTTTCCTTTTTTTCATTATTTCTCTTAATTTATGAAATAAAGAAATATTACCATATGGTACCCTTAAAATCCCTTTAATTACAATATCAATTTTTTACATTTATTTTTAATTGTCCACTATTTTAATTTTATTTTTTGTTATTTATTGTCACTATCCATTTATTATTTTTCATTGTTTATTATCATTATCTACATATTTGTTCTTACCAACGATTTTTTTCCAAACAAGAATTTTATCCAAAAAAGAGAAGAAAATGTAAAGAGAAAAATGATAAAGAAAAATAGTAGATTGAGAAATAATATAAAGTGGGGCAAAGAAAGAAATATGGAGATAAAGTTTTAATAGAAAAAGAGTAAAGATAAAAAAGAAAAGTAAAGATAAAAAAATAAAAAGAGAAATTAGAGAAAGAAAATGGAAAGACGGTTAATGAATTAAAAAGGTGGAAGAAGAGATATTGAACATTTTTAACAGGTTTTAGATAAATGAAAAATAAATAGAAGAAAATCTTCTTTTTAAGATTTTACTTATTTATTATTTTTTTAAAAAAAGCTCTCAACATTTTAACAAAAAAAAAAAGCAGCACTTAAACCAAAATTTTATTTTTTCTCCAAAAAAAGTAACAAAACTAATTAAAATGAAATCAATCTTACATTTATGAATTAAGAAAAAATTACTAAATAAAAAAATTGAATAATTAAAATTTAATATACGGACAAATACAAGACTTATTCTATAAAAACACTAAGAAAACAAGAGAAATAATTGTTCTATTGACAATGGATGTGTACGTAGCAGATTGCCCAATACAAGAAATGGCAAAAGTTTCATCCAAAATATGCTTATTAGTTATCTTCCTCATCTTTGCAATCGGTATATTTCTTTCTCCGTTCTCTCAACATATATGTTTCCGCTTTTTTTTTTTTTTGGCAATTGACCAGCCAAGTACTTTCAATTAAATAAGTAGAAATCAAAACAATTGAAACAAACAATGATTATAACTTCAATTTATTTGAAAAAATGCACTTTTATAAATGTGTATTTTTGTTTTTTTAAATTTTCTTTTTTGTGGTATACTAAAGAACTTTAAATCATTGGTTTCATGTAGGTTTCATTGCGGATTCAGAGGCACGAAAAGTACTGTCGAGGTGCTTAAACGACAATGACTGCAAGGGTTTTTGTCCTCCTTCTTGCGCTACTTGCAAGTGCGAGTATGCAGAATGCTCGTGTGGGAACGCCCAGCTTGAAGAGTTCGCCGGGGCCAAAACCAACTTTGTACCCCAGAATCCGTAACAACTAAAAGTTTCGTGGAGTTGGCCTCCTTGTCTTGGATTTTTTTTATTGAATTTTGAAAGTTTATTTTCAAGTCCTGATTATCCTTTTGGATCTAATAAGAATGAGCCAACCAATTCCGCAATCTCAAATGCTTGTCAAATTATTGAGGAACTTTATCCTTATTTCCTAGAAAGTAAGGAGTACGTCAACCTAACTGTCGATCAAAGCAACCTTATCTTTTGGGGCTTGTAAATGCTAATAAAGGCCAAACATGGCTGCTTAAGTCGAGATGGAGCTTTAGAGTTGTTATAAGAATCATGTTCTGCGGTATAAGTAAGGCCAATAAATGAACTGGTATTAACAAATTAAGGATGCGAATAACTCTTTTTTTTTTTTTTTGCAAATTAAGGGCACTATACCCAAATAATCTCCACCATTCATTCACATTTAAAAAACAAACAACTATTTAAATATTGTAACATAAAAATGTATTATATAAATAAATGAACAAATTGATATAACTTATAAATTTTCCTTCACGATCTTGATAAATCGTGATTCCTTTCATTACAACAACATCATCACAATAAATACTTTCAATTTTAAATAAATTAAAAAAGGTCACTCATGATTTCAACATTCTCGTAATATTTGTCTTATAAACAAAAGCACAGTTTTTCTTAACCAATATAACTAAGATTGAACTTGTAAAATTGGTATTTAATATTAAATAATATATATATATATATATATATATATATTAACAAAGTTAACCTTTTAATACCTATACAAAATATCTAAAAAATGTGTTATAATTAAATCAAACATAATATAAATATATTTAAAGTTTATACATCTCAAAATTTAAGAATAGTAACATAATTATGGTTAACTTTCATGATCATCACTCACCATCTTAACCATAAGAACATTCTTACTTCCAATTCTTACTTCTTGCACTACTTGCAAGTGCGAGAGGGCAGATTGCACGTGTGGAAACGTCCAGCCTGAAGAGTTGGCCAGGGCTGAAGCCAACTTTGTGCCCCAAAATCCATAATAACTAAAAGTTTCATGGAGTTGGCCTCATTGTCTTGGATTTGTTTGATTGACATTTGAAAGTTTATTGTCAAGTCCTGATTATCCTTTTGGATGTAATATGAATGGGCCAACCAAATTTGCAATCTCAAATGCTTGTTAAATTATTAAACTTTATTTACCACAAAGTAAGGAGTAAATCTACCTAGTTGCCAATCAAAGCAACTGTATCTCTGGGATTTGTAAATGCTAATAAAGGCCGAAAATGGCTGCTCAAAGGTAAGACCAATAAATGTACTGGTATTCACAAGTCCATCAAACATGGACACTCATGTCAATTAGGCCATCTCTTTGGAATTGGAATTGACAATATAGATTGTCATCATGCAAATCTCTCCAGTCCTTGCTTGGAAAAATGAAGGGATCAAAGTAATCATCTTGGATTGGTTTTATCGTCGAAAATGGACCAACTTAACCTTGCAAAGGTGGATCCAAAAAATCTTATCAGCGTGGGAAATATATAACAAAAATAAAGTTATAGGATATTATTGTTATTTTTATAGTCACATGCAAAAATTTTTAAAAAACTTAATTTTTTATTGTGAAATATTTATTTAAATTATTTGATTTGGGAGAAGGACCACTAATAAATCACAATTAAAAAAAAGATATGTGAGATTTTTTTAGGGAGCATTTAAGAAAATATTTTCTTTTTATTTAATAGTCTAAATGAGTGAGTGCAAAAATTAATTTTGAGTGAGAGTAAAAATGAAAATTTATGTAATCTCTTTCCTACATTTTAGATTTGTTAAAAAGTGAATAATAAATTATCGTGGAGGCAATTGCCCCCACTACCCAAAGAATACAAACATTTAGTGTGAATTTTTCAAACTAAACACTAGGCAAGGTTAAAAGTTTTGGGTACTCAAATCCAGCGTGTTGGAGAAGCTGTAATTCTTTGAAATTTGCAGCTTTACGAAAAAAATGTTTCTATTAAATTATTGTACTTGTTACATTAGCATAAGCTTTTTAGTTAATCTAGCCAAACTCTTTTACTAATTTAGTTTTCAAAATTTTAATATAGATTGTTCGTAGCACGTAGAAAATTTTTGAACTACGCTTAAGTGTAAGAGAAGAAAGGTTATGCTTAATAATTTGTCCACAATTGATGCATAGTAGGTTAAGTCCCTTGAAGTATGGTGTGGAATACGTCGATTGTGATCATCAGAGTGAACATCAAGATACCAGCAGATGTCCCAATTTGGAAGAACATATATTCACCGTAGCAACAAAAGGATAGGGATATTGTAGCGCTTAAGGTTAAGTGCAACTTTCTAGTTGAAGATAACAAGAAAGTGGAGTTTTGAAATCAACTTTAATTTGATGATAGTCTTTTGACAATTTAGTTTCCAAGGCTTTTTCCATTATCAGTAAAGAAGAAGGGCCCAATTAATAACTTTAGTGATTAAGAGCATAATTGCTAGGTATGAAAAATTCAGTAGTATTAGGATCTATTTGAGTGGGAAAAGAATCTAGTTATCCAATTTATGAACCTTATATCAATCTATCAACCAATACATGGAGAGAATGATAGATTTATATGGTATGGGGAGAAGGATGGGTGGTTTTCAGTACAGTCTTTGTGTGACTTTCTAAATAACTATCGTGGTCCAAATGGGGGAGGGGTAAGTAGTAATTGGCTAGGTTTAGCTTCACCTAAGGTAGAAGTGTTTGGGTAACAGATGTTGCTCGATCACCTTCTTATTCAAGAGAGCTTACACTTGGTAAAAGAGCCTAGTCAAGATGTTATATGCTTATTGTGCTTTGTGGAGATCGAGTTAACAACCCACTTGTTCCTTTATTGCCACCTCACATGGGTTGTTTGATTCATGTGTTTGAGGTGGTTGGGCATTTTAAGGGTTGTTACAAGTCAGTTAAAGAGGTATGAGAGTTGTGGTGCGAATTGGTTCACACTTGTACATCATAAGAGATTTGGATGATAAGGTTTTATGCAATTGCATGATCTATTTGGTTAAGATAGAATGAACACATTTTTATGGGTAAAAGTTTTTCAGTTGAGAGAATAAGCGATCTAATCCGACTTAGATTGTGGTAGTGGTTAAGGGTGAAGTGACTGCATTATTATTTTATGTTTAATGAGTATTTTATGAACTTAAAAAGGTGTCTGTCATACGAGAAAAGTAATGTTCTACTTGCAAGACCTAACATGGGTTGTACCTCTACGTGATACTTTCAAATTCAATACGGATGCAATTATGCTAGATGAAAGTGGGAAGGCTGGCATAGGAGGCTTATTACAAGAGGATGACGAGAAGGTCGTTTGTCTATTTTTCAAGTTAGTTGAGACTACTAGTATTAATAGGGCAAAGTTACTTGCAATTTGAAAGTTACTTCACCTTTGGAGTCTATAGAATGTAGCAAAGAGGGTTCACTTACTATTGAGAGCAACCCCCAAACTATAATTGCCTAAATCAACAATACGAATAGAAGATTATCAGTGTTTGACGACATCCCCATTAGAACTAATTATTGAGTTTCTTTTGTCTTTTAACCTCCAATATGCAACTAGTTTGTTAATGTCTTGGAAAAACAGGGAAAATCTCTTCATATAAAAATAGTGGTATGGTTATGAGGAATTAATCTATACTATACACTAGGGTTTACAAGTAAGTGGTTAATGTATTTTTTTTTTTTGTATTTTTTACTTAACTGGAATATCATCATATTTATGACTTCATTTAGTATACATTCCTTATTATTAAATAACTTGATGTTAAAGTGAAATTAAATTATCATTTTTTTATTCTTTCAAAATAGGAAAAAATAGAAAGAGAAATTTGCTTTTGTTTCATTTTAGGGAAATAAAAGAGAAAATTATGAGGAAGATTTTTTTTTCTTTTCATTTATTTTACTTAATTTATGAAATAAATAAATATGACCACATGGTAGCCTTAGGATCCCTTTAATTATAATATCAATATTTTCCTTTTAATTTTTATTGTCTACTATTTTAGTTTTTTTTGTTATTTATAGTAACTATTTATTTATAAGTTTTTGCTATTTATTATCATCATCTAGCCAACAATTGTGTCCTAATAAGAATGTTATCAAGAGAGCAAAAAAGAAAAGGTTGAGAGAGAAAAATAGCAGATAGAGAAATAGTATACAGTGGGATAAAGAAAGAAAAATAGAAAGATGTAGATAGAAAAAAAAAAGTAGAGATAAAACCAAATTAAGAAAAATATAGGGAGAAAAAATAGAAAGAGAAATTAGAGAAAGAAAATATAATGAATTAAAAAGGTGAAAGAAAAGATACCCCAGAACTAGAACCAAAACCCTAACAACTAAAAGTTTCATGGAGTTAGCCTCTTTGTCTCAGAGTTTTTTGATTGACATTTGAAAGTTTATTGTCAAGTCCTCATTATCTTTTGGATCTAAAAAGAATGGGCCAACCTATTGTGTAGTCTCAAATGCTTGTTGAATTATTGAGGAACCTTATCTATATTTTCTAGAAAAGGACTACATCTACCTAATTGCCAATCAAAGCAACCTTATCTTTTGGGGTTTGTAAATGCTAATAAAGGCCAAACATGGCTGTTAAGTCGAGATTGAGCATTAGAGCAGTTATGAGAATTATGTTCTACAGTATAGGTAAAAGCGATAAATAAACTGCCATTAACAAGTCCATCAAACATGGATACTCGCGCCAATTAGGCTATCTTTCTGGAATTGAAAATACAGATTGTCATTATGCAAATTTATCCGTTCGTTGTTTGGAAAAATGAAGGGATCAAAGTAATCTTCTTCGAGTGGTTTTATTGTTGAAAATGGGCCAACTTAACCTTGCAAGGGCTGATCCAAAAAATCTTATATATAAGAAAGAGATAAAAATAAAGTTATATAATATTTTTGTTATTTCTATAGTTACCCAAAAAAGTTTTTGAAAAATATTAATTTTTTTCTGTGAAATATTTATTTTTAATTATTTAATTTGTGAGAATTTCCACTAAAAAAATCTCAATTACAAAAAGATTTATTGGGATCATGATGTCCATTTTGGCACTCAAAATTCAACTAAAACGTGTCATTTCTTCATTCATTTAAATAATATATTTTTATATCACAATATTTAAATAATTATTTGTTTGTTTAAAGATGTGAAAGGAATTGAAATGTTTTGAACATCAATGACTTAATGGTTTCATCTACCTTAATTACAATTTAAGGTTAAAGTATAAGAAATTAGTATTGGTGTGAATGTGTTTAGTTTTAAATATTATAATTTATAATATTTAATTAATTCATTTTGTCATATGCACTTTTATATTCTCAATTTAAAAAAAAAAGAATTTATGATCCTGTTTGTTATAAATGCACTAATAATATTGACTTTTGAATTAAAGAAGAGGAGTCATCCCTAAAACTCAATTATGTAGAACTAAAGAGAGCTTTGTACAAGTTAGAATGACTAAATTGATTAAATTTTAAATTTCTAAATTTTTTAGTTAAATAATTAGTCCAATTCTAAAAACATTGGTCTAAAGTTCATGCTGAAATTAACAGAGTAGAAAGGCAAGGCAATTAATGTGTTATTTGCTACAAAAGGATTTTGTCACAAAGAACAACCATATGAAAAAAGAAAGATTTTATGAACTTCAAAGAGCTGAATTTATATAAATATAAAATATTTTATATTATATTAATTTTTTATTTGTAATATAAAATGTCATATATATATATATATAATTCTTTGCTTACTTGAATCCGTTTATTTTTGTGTTCATAATGTAACTCTCATTGTGTGAACAATATGTCACAAAAAGAAAAAGATTCACCTTAGTTGTACCAAATTGACCAGCATTTTAGTCAACAACTTTGTAATTTATTGACACTTCAGATCTTGGACTTGATTCATTTTTTATATACCAAAAAATTTGATTGACATTCCAATTTAATAGTAACACGTTTATCAATTTACGTCTAAGTATTAAAATTAGGGAGTTTTTGGTTCTTTCCTTGTTGGCTTGTCAACTCTTATTGGAATGATGTTCCATTAACTAGTTGACGCATAACCTATATGATTATATATCACTCAAATATCATGTTATAATTTTAATTCATGATAAAAGAATTATGTTGAAATTCAAGATTTTTTTTTCTAGTTGTGTTATTGGTTTCTTCTATTCCCTTTTACTTCTTATTGTCTTTTGTCTAACTTTTTTTTTTCTTGTTTTTTTCTATTATCAAATACTCTATTTATTTATATTTTTAATAAATATTTCATATAAAAATAAAATGTAGTTGGAGAAAATTTAAGGAAAAGTAAAGCGTAAAGAAAATGTTAAGAGAGATAAAAGAGAAAGTTTGAAGAGACATGAGAAAAATTGAAACATAATATATAATGAAAAAAAAAAATGTAAAGAGAACGTAGAGAGAGGAGACAATATTTTAAAAAGAATATACTATTTTCGTGTTATAATGAATTAATAAGTACTTATATTGTAACTAATTTCTTATTTTTAAAAAAAACATAAGTGATATATTTTTTCTTTCAGTTATAAAAAAAGAAAATTAAAATGGAATTATGTTAAACTAAGAAGAATTGAGAGAAATATTGTTAAACCAAAAAGAATTGGGAGAAGTATTTTTTTCTGTATCCCCTTTTTTCCATTGCAATATGCTCTATTTATAAAAGTACAATGTGTATTAATGACTCTTGTAATGCGTGATTTGTAATGTGTGCCTTATCCTTTTGTAATACGTGCCTTATCTTCAGCCCCCAAATATACACACTAATATCTTCTTGTAATGTGTGTCTTATCCTCTTGTAATGCGTGCCTTATCTTTAGCCCCCAAATATACACACTAATATCTTCTTGTAATGTGTGTCTTATCCTCTTGTAATGCGTGCCTTATCTTCAGCCACCAAATATACACACTAATATCTTCTTGTAATGTGTGCCTTATCCTTTTGTAATGCGTGCCTTATCTTTAGCCACCAAATATACACATTAATACCCCCCCTCGAGTTGGAGCATGAAGATCAGAAATGCCCAACTTGCACAGAATGGCATCAAACAAATGTTTGCCAAGAGCCTTGGTAAGGATATCAGCTAGTTGGTGAGACGATGATACAAATTGAGGAAGAATGATACCACGACGAATCTCATCATGAACAAAGTGACAATCAACCTCGATGTGCTTGGTGCGTTCATGAAACACAGGGTTGTGACCAAGGTGAAGAGCTGACTGGCTATCACAATAAATTCGCATAGGAGATGGGTGAGGGATGCTAAGCGAAACTAACAAAACCCTTAATCCATTTCAATTCACAAGTCGTAGAAGCCAAAGATCGATACTCTGCCTCAACCGAAGATCAAGATACAGTATGTTGTTTTTTCATTTTCCAAGAAATTGGAGAATCTCCGAGAAAGACAAAATATGCCGTCAAAGAACGTCGAGTCAAGGGGCAACTCGCCTAATCCCCATCACAATAAGCCGTAAGATGAAGAGAGGAATCAGAGCGGAGCAAAAGACCTTGCCCAGGATGAAGTTTTAAGAAAAGAACAACCCGAAGAGCCGCCTCCCAATGATTGTGCCGTGGCTCCTGCATAAATTGTGCCAAGATATGTACATAATAAGACAATTCAGGTCGAGTAATTGTCAGGTAGATAAGACGACCAATAAGACGTCAATAAGGCATAGGATCAGGAAGAGTCACGTCTTTAGCCAAAGAGAGGTGATGATTTTGCTCCATTGGTGTATCGGTAGGTTTAGCACCTAACAAACCGATTTCAGAAATAATATCGAGAGCATACTTTCTTTGACAAAGAAAAATTCCAGTCAAATTTCGTGCTACTTCAAGACTGAGGAAGTACTTTAATTTGCCAAGATCTTTCATGTGGAAACAAGCATTAAGGTAAGTTTTAAATGCATGAATGGCATTACTATTAGTCTCGCCTATCACCAGATCATCCATATAGACCAAAATGGTCAACTGAACTTTGCCATGCCGATACGTGAATTTCAAAATATGAACTTTGTCTCTGGCTAATTTTGAAACAGATATCAAATTGCATCATATTTTAGGGACATATAAAACATCCTTGAGAAATAATTTTCCTACAAGAACTGTTCCTTCTCTTGTTGCCATAACGTATTCACCGTTTGGCATTTTTACAGGACAAGGAGGTATTCCTTGAAGCTCTACAAATGCAGTTTCCTCCCCCGTCATATGATGCCTTACCATTAAGCTTTGGCTTAGCAACGAATGTATTATTCTTGTGAGTGTTCCAAAGAGACTTTAAAGTCTCCCAATCATCTTTGCTCAAGGTCTCTAACCCAGCCTTATCAGAATCATCAAGTGGTCTCCCATGGGCAACATTAAAAGTTGCCCCTACTACCTCTTGTGCAACATTAGCCAATGCTACTCTACCACGACCACGTCCCTGATTACCACGTCCTCTGCCTTTTTCTTGAGATGAATTTCCTGTCCACCAGTCAGGATAGCCATGTAGACGAAAGCATATGTCTAGGCTATGTCCTGGTTTCTGGCAGTGAGAGCAAATTACTCCATTGTCTTTTCGGTCCCCCACTGAATTCCAAGGACCTGGGCTGACTGTTTTCATGGCAAAGCTCATCGAATCAGACTGAATGGGAGCTGCTCGAGTCATTACCTGCACTTGTTCTTGCTCCATAACTTGAGAATAAACCTTATGAAGGTTTGGAAGAGGATCTAAAGAGATGATATTGGAACGGACATTACCATAAGATGAGGCATCAAGCCCCATGAGGAATTGATGCACCTGCTCAACCTCTCGACACTGTTGAAGTCGTGTAACAAAATTACACTTGCATCCATTACAAGAACAAGTAGGCATAAAATCATAATCATTCAAATTATCCCACAGTTTCTTAAGTCAACTATAATAAGCCATGATCAAATCCCTGTTTTGTTTGCAATTTGCAACCTCTGTTTTCAATTGATGAACTCGCACGCCATTACGAACAAAGAATCATTGTTGGATATCATCCCATAATTCCTTTGTTGTTTCCTTGTATGAGATTGTGGAACGCAAGCCTGGCTCGTTGGTGTTAAAAATCCATGACACAATCATGGAGTTTACTGTCCACCAATCATCAATTTCATCTGAGTTCTGGTTCGGCTCTTTAATGATGCCATCAATGAAACCTTGTTTCTTCTTTGCCCTTAACGAAATCCTCATGGCCTTAACCCATTCTTCGTAGTTTGGTCCTATTAATTGTGTCTGTGTAATTAAATTGCCTGGGTTGTCATTCGCACTCAATAAGAACGACGAATTGATTTTTGAACTTGAAGCTTTGTGATCTGCCATTGTCCTAAGATTTATAGTTTAGGGGTTCGGTATCGTTTCAGAGCAACCAGTCACTTAAAAAGAAGAAGAAGAAGAAAATATAAGTTTCTGAATTCTAAAAGAAAGATAGAAACATGATAATTGTAAGGCTGCAAAAATTACATGAGCAAAAAAAATTGTAGCAAATTAAAATTAATTAAAGACTGCAAAAGTTTCGGACCAAGAGCGCTTGATTCCCCATCCATGGATGCCTCTGACGTCCATGGCATTATTCTTTGCTTAGCATCCCTCCAGCTTGATCGGAGGCCATATGGAAGAAAGGCCAAATGATCATCTCAGTGAAATGAGAACCAGGCTCTGATGCCATGTTAAACTAAGAAGAATTAAGACAAATATTGTTAAACCAAAAAGGTTTGACTGATTCAATTAATATTCTAGGTGGTTTTTTCACATATGTTAATTTCATCATCAATGCATCAAAATGTGTTCTTGGAATCAAAGGAGGAGCCCTGCTAAATAGAAATGATAGGAGGTGCTCTTTATTGTGAAACTCAACCAATTATTATCAATAAGAAATGCAAATCCAGAAGAAGGACTCCATTGTTTGTTGGAATTGAATGAATTCCTGTTATATGTGGTTCATGGGCATCGTTTTTAAAATAAATATAGTCGTTAATAAAGACAAAAGATAATTTCTTGGTCATTGCATGAAAAATAGTTCATCTAACGATTAGCGGAGCCTAATTAGCTTGAGGTGATAAGAAAGTCTCATTATTTAGGAATTAAATAACTGCACATTAGTACGAAATGCAAACCAAGATGGTTGATTGCTTTTGCTGATAAAAGTAAGTAGATTTAGAGTTTCAATAGTATTTAGGTTTGACTGATTCAATTAATATTCTAGGTGGTTTTGCCCCATATGTTAATTTCATCATCAATGTATCAAAATGTGTTCTTTGAATCAAAAGAGGAGCCCTGCTAACTAGAAATGATAGGAGGTGCTCTTTATTGTGAAACTCAAGCAATTATTATCAATAAGAAATGCAAATCAAGAAGAAGGACTCCATTGTTTGTTGGAATTGAATGAATTCCTGTTATATGAGGTTCATGGGCATCGTTTTTAAAATAAATATAGTCGTTAATAAAGACAAAAGATAACTTTGTGGTTATTTCAAGAAAAATAGTACTTGTAACGATGAGCGGAGCCTAATTAGCTTGAGGTAACAAAAAAGTCTCATTATTTTGGAATTAAACAACTTCACATTTGTGCGAAATGCAAACAAAGATGAATGATTGCTTTTGCTGATGGAAGTAAGTAGTTTTAGAGTTTCAGTGGTGTTTAGGTCTGACTGATTCAATTAATATTCTAGGTGGTTTTGCCACATATGTTAATTTCATCATCAATGTATCAAAATGTGTTCTTGGAATCAAAAGAAGAGCCCTGCTAACTAGAAATGATAGGAGGTGGTCTTTATTGTGAAACTCAACCAATTATTATCAATAAGAAATGAAAATCAAGAAGGACTCCATTGTTTGTTGGAATTGAATGAATTCATGTTCTATGAGGTTCATGGGCATCGTTTTTATAATAAATATAGTCGTTAATAAAGACAAAAGATAATTTCATGGTCATCGTGTGAAAAATAGTCCATCTAACGATCGGCGGAGCCTAATTAGCTTAAGGTGATAAGAAAGTCTCAATATTTAGGAATTAAATAACTGCACATGAGTACGAAATGCAAACCAAGATGGTTGATTGCTTTTGTTGATGGAAGTAAGTAGATTTAGAGTTTCAATAGGGTTTAGGTTTGACTAATTCAATTAATATTCTAGGTGGTTTTGCCACATATGTTAATTTCATCATCAATGTATCAACATGTGTTCTTGGAATCAAAAGAGGAGCCCTGCTAACTAGAAATGATAGGAGGTGCTCTTTATTGTGAAACTCAACCAATTATTATCAATAAGAAATGAAAATCAAGAAGAAGGACTCCATTGTTTGTTGGAATTGAATGAATTCATGTTATATGAGGTTCACGGGCTTCGTTTTTATAATAAATATAGTCCTTAATAACCACAAAAGATAATTTCATGGTCAATGCATGAAAAATAGTTCATCTAACGATTAGCGGAGCGTAATTCCCTTGACGTGATAAGAAAGTCTCATTATTTAGGAATTAAATAACTGAACATTGGCACTAAATGCAAAGTATGATAGATGATTGCTTTTGCTGATGAAAGTAAGTAGATTTAGAGTTTCAATGGTGTTTAGGTTTGACTGATTCAATTAATATTCTATGTGGTTTTGCCACATATGTTAATTTCATCATCAATGTATGAAAATATGTTCGTGGAATCAAAAGAGGAGCCTTGCTAACTAGAAATGATAGGAGGTGCTCTTTATTGTGAAACTCAACCAATTATTATCAATAAGAAATGCAAATCAAGAAGGACTCCATTGTTTGTTGGAATTGAGTGAATTCATGTTATATGAGGTTCATGGGCATCATTTTTATAATAAATATAGTCGTTAATAAAGAGAAAAGATAATTTTGTGGTCATTTCATGGAAAATAGTCCTTGTAACGATGAGCGGAGCCTAATTAGCTTGAGGTGATAAGAAAGTCTCATTATTTAGGAATTAAATAACTGCACATTAGTACGAAATGCAAAGTAAGATAGATGATTGCTTTTGCTGATGGAAGTAAGTAGATTTAGAGTTTCAATGGTGTTTAGGTTTGACTGATTCAATTAATATTCTAGGTGGTTTTGCCACATATGTTAATTTCATCATCAATGCATCAAAATGTGTCCTTTGAATCAAAAGAGGAGCCCTGCTGACTAGAAATGATAGGAGGTGGTCTTTATTGTGAAACTCAACCAATTATTATCAATAAGAAAAGAAAATCAAGAAGAAGGACTCCATTGTTTGGTGGAATTGAATGAATTCATGTTCTATGAGGTTCATGGGCATCGTTTTTATAATAAATATAGTCGTTAATAAAGACAAAAGATAATTTCATGGTCATTGCGTGAAAAATAGTCCATCTAACGATCAGCGGAGCCTAATTAGCTTGAGGTGATAAGAAAGTCTCATTATTTAGGAATTAAATAACTGCACATTAGTAGGAAATGCAAACCAAGATGGTTGATTGCTTTTGCTGATGGAAATATGTAGATTTAGAGTTTCAATAGTATTTAGGTTTGACTGATTCAAATAATATTCTAGGTGGTTTTGCCACATATGTTAATTTCATCTTCAATGTATCAAAATGTGTTCTTGGAATCAAAAGAGGAGCCCTACTAACTAGAAATCATAGGAGGTGCTCTTTATTGTGAAACTCAACCAATTATTATCAATAAGAAATGCAAATCAAGAAGAAGGACTCCATTGTTTGTTGGAATTGAATGAATTCATGTTCTATGAGGTTCATGGGCATCGTTTTTATAATAAATATAGTCGTTAATAAAGACAAAAGATAATTTCTTGGTCATTGCATGAAAAATAGTCCATCTAACGATGAGCGGAGCCTAATTTGGTTGAGGTGATAAGAAAGTCTCATTATTTAGGAATTAAATAACTGAACATTGGCACGAAATGCAAAGTAAGATAGTTGATTGCTTTTGCTGATGGAAGTAAGTAGATTTAGAGTTTCAATGGTGTTTAGGTTTCACTGATTCAATTAATATTCTAGGTGGTTTTGCCACATATGTTAATTTCATCATCAATGTATCAAAATGTGTTCTTGGAATCAAAAGAGGAACCTTGCTAAGTAGAAATGATAGGAGGTGCTCTTTATTGTGAAACTCAACCAATTATTATCAATAAGAAATGCAAATCAAGAAGAAGGACTCCATTGTTTGTTGGAATTGAATGAATTCATGTTATATGAGGTTCATGGGCATCATTTTGAAAATAAATATAGTCGTTAATAAAGACAAAAGATAATTTTGTGGTTATTTCATGAAAAATAGTCCTAGTAACGATGAGGGGAGCCTGATTAGCTTGAGGTAGTAAAAAAGCCTCATTATTTAGGAATTAAACAACTTCACATTTGTGCGAAATGAAAACCAAGATGAATGATTGCTTTTGCTGATGGAAGTAAGTAGATTTAGAATTTCAATGGTGTTTAGGTTTGACTGATTCAATTAATATTTTAGGTGGTTTTGCCACATATGTTAATTTCATCATCAATGTATCAAAATGTGTTCTTGGAATCAAAAGAGGAGACCTACTAAGTAGAAATGATAGGAGGTGCTATTTATTGTGAAATTCAACCAATTATTATCAATAAGAAATGCAAATCAAGAAGAAGGACTCCATTGTTTGTTGGAATTGAATGAATTCATGTTCTATGAGGTTCATGGGCATCATTTTTATAATAAATATAGTCATTAATAAAGACAAAAGATAATTTCATGGTCATTGCGTGAAAAATAGTCCATCTAAAGATCAGCGGAGCCTAATTAGCTTGAGGTGATAAGAAAGTCTCATTATTTAGGAATTAAATAACTGCACATGAGTGCGAAATGCAAACCAAGATGGTTGATTGCTTTTGTTGATGGAAGTAAGTAGATTTAGAGTTTCAATAGGGTTTAGGTTTGACTGATTCAATTAATATTCTAGGTGGTTTTGCCACATATGTTAATTTCATCATCAATGTATCAAAATGTGTTCTTGGAATCAAAAGAGGAGCCCTGCTAACTAGAAATGTTAGGAGGTGCTCTTTATTATGAAACTCAACCAATTATTATTATCAATAAGAAATGCAAATCAAGAAGAAGGACTCCATTGTTTGTTGGAATTGAATGAATTCATGTTATATGAGGTTCACGGGCTTCGTTTTTATAATAAATATAGTCCTTAATAAACACAAAAGATAATTTCTTGGTCATTGTATGAAAAATAGTTCATCTAACGATTAGCGGAGCCTAATTACCTTGAGGTGATAAGAAAGTCTCATTATTTAGGAATTAAATAACTGAACATTGGCACGAAATGCAAAGTATGATAGATGATTGCTTTTGCTGATGGATGTAAGTAGATTTAGAGTTTCAATGGTGTTTAGGTTTGACTGATTCAATTAATATTCTAGGTGGTTTTGCCACATATGTGAATTTCATCATCAATGTATCAAAATGTGTTCTTGGAATGAAAAGAGGAGCCTTGCTAACTAGAAATGATAGGAGGTGCTCTTTATTGTGAAACTCAACCAATTATTATCAATAAGAAATGCAAATCAAGAAGGACTCCATTGTTTGTTGGAATTGAATGAATTCATGTTATATGAGGTTCATGGGCATCGTTTTTATAATAAATATAGTCGTTAATAAAGACAAAAGATAATTTTGTGGTCATTTCATGGAAAATAGTCCTTGTAACGATGAGCGGAGCCTAATTACCTTGAGGTGATAAGAAAGTCTCATTATTTAGGAATTAAACAACTTCACATTTGTACAAAATGCAAACCAAGATGAATGATTGCTTTTGCTGATGGATATAAGTAGATTTAGAGTTTCAATGGTGTTTAGGTTTGACTGATGCAATTAATATTCTAGGTGATTTTGCCACATATGTTAATTTCATCATCAATGCATCAAAATGTGTTCTTGGAATCAAAAGAGGAGCCTTGCTAACTAGAAACCATAGGAGGTGCTCTTTATTGTGAAACTCAACCAATTATTATCAATAAGAAATGTAAATCAAGAAGGAGGACTCCATTGTTTGTTGGAATTGAATGAATTCATGTTCTATGAGGTTCATGGGCATCGTTTTTATAATAAATATAGTCGTTAATAAAGACAAAAGATAATTTCATGGTCATTGCGTGAAAAATAGTCCATCTAACGATGAGCGGAGCCTAATTAGGTTGAGGTGATAAGAAAGTCTCATTATTTAGGAATTAAATAACTGCACATGAGTACGAAATGCAAACCAAGATGGTTGATTGCTTTTGCTCATGGAAGTAAGTAGATTTAGTGTATCAATAGTGTTTAGGTTTGACTGATTCATTTAATATTCTAGGTGGTTTTGCCACATATGTTAATTTCATCATCAATGCATCAAAATGTGTTCTTGGAATCAAAAGAGGAGCCCTGCTAACTAGAAATCATAGGAGGTGCTCTTTATTGTGAAACTCAACCATTTATTATCAATAAGAAGGACTCCATTGTTTGTTGGAATTGAATGAATTCATGTTCTATGAGGTTCATGGGCATCGTTTTTATAATAAATATAGTCGTTAATAAAGACAAAAGATAATTTCATGGTCATTGCGTGAAAAATAGTCCATCTAACGATGAGCGGAGCCTAATTAGGTTGAGGTGATAAGAAAGTCTCATTATTTAGGAATTAAATAACTGCACATGAGTACGAAATGCAAACCAAGATGGTTGATTGCTTTTGCTCATGGAAGTAAGTAGATTTAGTGTATCAATAGTGTTTAGGTTTGACTGATTCATTTAATATTCTAGGTGGTTTTGCCACATATGTTAATTTCATCATCAATGCATCAAAATGTGTTCTTGGAATCAAAAGAGGAGCCCTGCTAACTAGAAATCATAGGAGGTGCTCTTTATTGTGAAACTCAACCATTTATTATCAATAAGAAATGCAAATCAGGAAGAAGGGACTCCATTGTTTGTTGGAATTGAATGAATTCATGTTCTATGAGGTTCA